>PVIY010023342.1:0-39489 GCA_004026745.1 Myrmecophaga tridactyla | reverse complement strand
TAAGTATTTCCTATATGCCAAGCACTGCGCTGTATGGCACTGTGGAAACAATCGGGGTACATCAGATTGCATACTGAGTGTGGCCACATCAAGAAAAATGGCATTATGGATTGCCTCAAATTTTCAGGTTATGCTTTAGATGGGCTGATGTCACGCGTGGGCTCCATTAGGGATCTTGGGAAGGTAATTCAGGGTTGTTCAGCCCTTTTTCCAAGAAGCTGGGATTGTCAGTAGGGAGAACCACACCTAACATATTTAGTATGACCCTGTCAAAAGTCACGTAAGTACAGCCTCCTCAGTGCAGGGGCTGATTCATAACAAACAAGGGGAGTGGTAGAATGGACTGATAAATGATGGTGCCTTAGGGTCAAGTACGCATGCAGTAAAAGTCAGAGGTACCCAAAAAAATTGTAATTTCTAATCTAGAACCTCAGGTAATGTTGCCCTCAAGCCCCTGTGCATCCAGTTAATGGGGATGGGGTGGGAAAATGGGAAAGTGGGACAGGGGGTTTTAACCTGCCTGTTTACATAATCTCAACCTCTTCTGGTTTAAAAAGATCTTACTTGGGGTTAACACAGCTGCCTTTGGGTAAATACATTGTATATTGCAGGGTTCATCCATTTTTCTTTCCTATAGTGACATCATATTCTGGGGGGAAGCGTATGTGTCTTTTTGCGATGAGGGAAAGGTTCTCTAGTCCATGAGCTGTCCCTGGGAAAACAAATCTAGTTCCCAAATTAGCAAAATAGGGAGGATAATGCTGAGTGCAATTAAGGGAATTTTAAAGCCACGTGTTCACAAGAGTTTGAAAAAATATTTGTACCTTGTTCTGACACTCCTGAGATGTCAAATTATGGCTGCTTTTTTCATTTATTACATCCTAAGCTATAACAACAATGAAAAAAATTCTCTGCTCTCTGATACTCTCGGTTGTGACATTACTACCACTTGTATATATTTAGGTTCACAGGTCTCATTACTTTAAAGATATCATTAAACCTAAATGCCTTTGCTTGATACCTGAATGATCTTTGGAATAATGAAGACAGTGGTTTTTTTTGTGAAGTCTGAGAAAATGTCAAGCCAATTCTGTAGCTGCATTCTGCTGATTTTTCAAGTTGTTTAGTACAATTAAATATTAAACACAATAGAATGAACAGAATTTTTCAGTGGCTGTTTTTTAACCTGTTTTGGATGCCAAAATGGGTGAGACATTCCATTTATAAACTGCCTTTTCTTATGTTGCGTGATGGAGGAAGACATATTAACTTGTAGCATCCTAGGAAAAAAATTTAGAAAATGCTGCTGGGTTTACTTAGTGATCTGTAAGAAGTAATTCAATGAGAGTCTTTTTCAAAGAAAAAAAAATCCTCTCTATGATAGAATTTTCCTTTCTCCTTTATATTTGAAGGTGAAATGTACATCATGCACATTATCATCAAATGTTTCAACTACTTAAAAAGTCTACTTAGAAAGATTTTTCTCTGCTTTCTGAATTTAAGTGATGTCTTCTGTAAATCAGAATAACAGCGAATGCCCTTTTGTGTGGAAAGGGTTTACATAGCAGGCCTGAACAAAACCTGCTTGCTAGGGTGACCTTTGGCTGGCTTCTCGGGATTTTATGTCCAGGAGTGTTCCACCACTCCCTAACTTGGGTGGCTCAGTGTGCCTAGACCGTTTGTGCAAATGATGTGGTTTATGCTGAACACCTGTTTTCCTCTGGAATTCTGGAATTTTGGTGCATACTAGGCAGAGACTGCATATATGACCAGCATCCAGACGGATCTCTAATGGGCTTCCCTGGGTAGAACCATCAAGCACATGTTGCTGGGTTTTGCTTCTGGGGGAAGAGTGCTTTCCCTGTGGTGCCTGGTGGGAAGGGGCGAGCCGAAGGCAGCCTGCACATGGATTCCTTCAGACACTGCCTGTCGCCTTTTCTAGCCGTGTATCCTTACTATGTCGTTGTAATAAGTCTCAGCTGTGAGTGCAACTCTGCCGTGAGTCCCCAGTATACTTTCGCGACATTTTACAATTTCTTTTTAAGACACGATGAATGACATAAAGATCGAAATGTGCAAATATGCCATTATGGCAGATGCATGAGTCTTTCTTCACAAAGATTGATGACATTTTTTTATTCATCATTCTGATAAACAGAGAGGTCAAATGCTATTTCTTTGTCCAGTGTTACAAAGGTAGCATTTCATAGTTGCTAAAATAATACAGGGCAGCAGAGAGATCCAGTTCCACTAAAAGTACTGCCCAAAGAAAATGGACATGCAAATTTTTAAAAGAAATCCCGTTGTGTGAATGGTATAAATTTTAATCCAAATAAGGTTAAGAGTGGCCCTTTATAACTGCTCGGCTCAGGGAGTGGGGGGGCGGCGGGGGAGTGGGTGGATAATGTAGCTGGGCTGGTAAATGTGCAACAGCTGGCAAGCCTCTGTTGCCAGCTCTTATTTTAGATTACTCAGAGTCCTGGCTCTGTGAAATGCAGCTCTGAATCCCAAAGAACCGTCAAAGGGGATTTTTGGAACTTCATTTCATTTCTTTTTCGTTTTCCTGTGCTCATTATGTTGGTAGATGGGAATGGAAGTGTGACAAAAGAGCCTATGGTACGTACGATGATGGAAAACAAGTCAGAAAAGCAGACAGCTGTAGCTCTTGGCATAATGAGTTCTAAACTGATGCCTCAAAGTTGCCAGCAAAACTATTGTGAAAACTTGCTATTGGCGTGCTGGCTTATTGAGAAGGGAAAGTCTGAAAGCCAACTAAATAAATCTGAAATAGTTCTATTTGCTGCTGTCTCAACGTACCTATTTATAAGGATGCTGGGGTTTGGGGTACAATTTTTAAGTGTTCGTAACAGATTTCAGAATCCTGTGAATCTCACTGTTATCTCATTGAAGGCAATAAAATGCATTTTGGAATTCACTGTAATAGAAAATAGATACTAGAGTATAGACATTAAAAATAAAGACAGTTTATATAATGCAAAAAAGTTGTTTCTAGTTGCATACTGCTTGCCATCCCAGGACTTCTACCTTATATCTCTATTCCAACCCACATTGGTATTAAATATTGCAATATCAGAGGGTACTAACATGACAACCTTTGACTAATTTAATCTGAATTGGTTGTGAATGGGAATGCTAATGTCATTTTTAATATAAAACATTTTATACAGTGCCTTTTTATTAGTGTTTGAATTATGTATATTACAGCGTATTTTGAATTGTTATATATATATTACAGCGTATTTTCCCTCACATGTTAATTGCCCATTTCCAATTTTTGGTCTTCCCATGTTTTAGAACATACCTTATCACCCTTGAAACTTTTTTCTCTGCTTTCTGAATTTAAGTGATGTCTTTTGTAAATCAGAATAACAACGTTGTAAATTAGAAAAATAACGAATGCCCTTTTGTGTGGGAAGGGTTAACAGCAGCAGGCCTGAGACTGCAGTTCTTAGCAAAACCTGGGAGGGTGGCCTTTGTCTGGGTTCTAGGAATTTTATGTTCAGGAGTGTTCCACCACTCCCTAACGGATAAGGGTGGCTCAGGGTGCCTAGACCGTCTGTGCAAACGATATGGTTTATGCTGAACACCTGTTTTCCTTCTGGGATTCTGGAATTTTGGTGAATGCTAGGTGTATACTTTATCATCCTTGCTGCATAATCAATTCAATCAATTACAACATTCCTATTGATGATTACAAATTTAGAAAAATCACAACTCTTTCATGTTACACTAGAGAAGGCACACTTATCTCTCCCATTTCTGAACTGTAAAGTTTACTGTTCATTGAACAGGGCAACAGAGCATTTTTCTGAAGGAAGAAATCGTCCACAATAATTTCTAAGTGTTCCACTCCACTTTCAAAGTCCAAAGTTCTTGGGACTTTTTCTCCCTTGGGACTTTTTTGCTCACATAGCTAATTAAGACTTTTCCTGAATTGAAATCTCTATTTCTATTCTCTTTCTTCCTTCATCTTCTAGTTAAATGCATTTATGCAATTCAAGGATTAACTATAGAGTCATATGACTGCTTTCCGGCACACTCCTGAGAAAAATTCTGCATATATGTAGTTTGCACACATTGCTCAGATGTTGGAGACTGTCAAGTGTAACCACTGTGCTTCTTTTTTCTATTTTCTCATTTTTTACAGTGGTCTCAGAAGTGGAAGTTGGCCTACTCATTTATGATCAATACCTTCTCCACCAAAGTACAGGATTTCATACATTTTTTTCCTGACCAATAAGAAATTTCTCTTTCATTTTCGCGCCTTCCTACATTAAAATTCTTCCCTTCTTTTCTACTTCTCCTTTAAACATATAACTATCTCTCTGATCTCTACCTGTCTGCTCTTGTGCTTTTCTCCCATGGTTGACAGAAGGATTTTGTGGAAATGCTTTATTGAAGGTCTATATTTTATTTTTTAATTTTTAAAAAATATTTTTACTGACACATCTTCACACACATGCATTCCATACATGGTGTACAAACAATAGCACACAATATCAACATACAGTTGTGTATTCATCACCATGATCATTTTGGGGAAAATTTGCATCACTCCAGAAAAAGAAATAAAAGGAAAAAGGAAAAAAAACCTCATTCATCCCAAAGCCCTTATCCCTCCCTCTCACTGACCACTAGTAAAGATCTATACTTTATTGAAACCATAGTTTCCTCCTCTCACTTCTCTTCCTCCCTACTGTCCTGGCTATTTTAAGTAGCCTTACCATAAAGCTGCCACTTGGCCTCTACTCTTATTTCTAGTGTTTTGTGAGTCACCTACCACATGCAATTCTCTGCTTTGTGCTCCTTTGCAGGACGGTGTACTTTATGCCTTCATGGGGCTTCCCTTTATCCAGCTTCCTTCTTGCCAACTGATTAAATATACCTTGCTGCAAGAATTGTTTCAGATAAAAATGGACTCTGTCTCCTCAAAAAGTAATAAAACAGAAAAGCAAATAACACAGTCATGTAAGTCCTCTAATAATCTCCTTCCTTCTTCATTTCATCATCACATAGTCCTTCAGGCAAGGCTAAAGCTAAAGTCTGCAGTGGCCCATGTTCAGCCATTTGAGTTCGGCCTTCATGATTGTTGATTTACCTGTATTCGACCTGTATTGTTATTTACTTAATGATGCCTTTACATCAGCACACTACCTGGTATGGCTTTCTTCTAATTTAAATCCGTTCACCACCTACTGTAGCCTTTGTATAATAATATCTATGCAATTATGGAGCTAATGTCCTTAATTATAATTTTCCAGAATACATGGACCTAAATAACATGTCAAATATCAACCCATCTTATATAACAAATTTACAGAAACACAGCTTTAGGAATATTATAGCATATTTTCCCTCACATGTAAATTGCCCTTTTCCAATTTTTGGCCTCCCCATGTTTTATTTCCTCTATTAGAAATCTCTTTTCCCATCTCCCCATCACAGGTGCTTATTCATGTCACTTCGGTTCTTCACAATCTGGCTTAAGTCACCGCCTTCAACCCTAATCTGTGGACTCTTTCAGTCCTTTTCCTTCTGCACTCTATATTTGCACATCACAATATTCTAAATTTCCCTTATTTGTATTTTATCTATTATATATAAATGTTTTACACAAATATTCTTAGATCCTCCCCCAAGTATGTGAGTTTCTTTCTCAAATATATGAACTGCCTGAGGATCAAGATATTATCTTTTAGTTTTACGATATTTCTTTCCTACCTAATACAAGAGGTAAGTACCCTGTGGACTTCCAGTTATACTGATAAGCTAATATCCGTTTAGCAAATGGATAGACAAGGTCATAATATCTTACCCTTGTGCTTTCATAGCCTTATCTGGGAAAATAGTATCATTTCTATGGTATACAAATTAGGATGCCTTGATTTTTCAGTCCAGAGTGACAGCGCATGTAATGACCCTAATGTAATGGAAGAAACATGGAGTGCCGGGGAAATGGAAAGAAGCTCAGAGTATCTGGGGCACAGAATGTAAGTGTCGAGTGGGGAAAGGTGTCATTGGGAGATAGGTAGGGAGTAGTTCAGGTAAAACCTCAGAGACTGTGTTAAAGAATCTGAATCTAATTTTATGAGTCAGTCATGAACAATTAAAGGGTGTGTTGATCAGATTTTCATTTCAGAAAGAGGAGTTTAACTCTTTTATAAAGAATGGATTGAAGGTGGGCACACAGAAGAGAGAGAAACAGAAACCAGTTATAAGCCTTTACAATAATCCGAGCAAGAGATGAGGTTGCTGTAAGTTAGGGTGATGGGTCTGGGGAGGCCCAGTGTGGACATATTTGAGAACTATGTAGGAGGTGGAATCAACAGGACTGAGTGATTAGATAGATGTGGCAGATGAGCGATGCAGAGGAGTCTGGGAAATCTGCCAAAGTTCTGGTTTTGGCAATGGACAGATCGTCATGCGACTCGTTGAGTGGGGAACACAGGAAGAACTGTAGACTTGGGGAGGAAAGCAGTGAGCTCAGTGTTGACTTGTCAAATTTGATTTGCCTGTGGTACATACAGAGTGAGTTAATCAGGAGTCGGTTGGATGTATGAGTCTGAAGCTCAGAAGAGAGGTCTGGACTTGAGATAAAGAGGCAATCAAAGTTGAGGCTCAGGAATAAATTTCTTAGAGAGATATGTAGAAGACATTTAGGGAGAGACTTGGGCTGTGCATTGAGGAACACAACACTAAAAAATGGACAGGAAAAGAGAGGCTTGCAGAGAAGGCTGAGCAACCACATCAGAGGTATGAGGAGAACACTGTGTGTATGAAGTCACCAAACAAAGGGAACTCTTTAAAGGAGGCAATTGTCAACGGTAAGTAAGATAGGGACTTAGATCATTGGACTTGACCACATTCTGGATGGCAAGAGCAGATTCTGTGGGGAGTTAGCCAAGGCATGGAGATAGCCTCTCCCCCAGGATGCCTGCATGGTAAGGCTGCCTTCCCCATTCTTTTGTCTTCTGCCAGTGAACACTTAAGTGACCATCAGAGACAGCTGGTAGGCTTTTCAAAAATGAGGAATACTGAGCCATGCCCTGAGAAATGCTAATTCAGTCATGTGGGGTAAGACCGCTGCTGTGGATTGAATTGCATCTACCAAAAGGATATGTTGGAATCCTAACTCCTGGTACCAATGAATGTGGCCTTATTTGGGAATTGAGTCTTTGCAGATGAGGCCATGGTGAATTAGGGTGGACCCTAAATGCGATATGACTGATGTCTTTCTAAGAAGGGAAAATATGGACAGAGACACAGACTCACAGAGAGAGAATAGCACCACGTGAAGATGTTGATTTATGCTGCCACAGACTAAGGGAATGCCAAGGATTACCAGCAACCACCAGCAGCCTGAAGAAGCCAGAGAGGTTATTTTACCTAGAGCCCTTGGAAGAACATGGCCCTGCTGACATCTAATTTAGGACCTCTAGCCTCCAAAACTGTAAGAGAATAAATTTTTGTTGTTTTAAATCACTCCAGTTCGGGTACTTTGCTGCACAGCCTAGGAAACAGCCTCTAAAACATTTCTGTTTTAGTTTGTTAAAACCACCAGAATGCAATATACCAGAAAGAGATTGGCTTTTACAAAGGAGATTTATTAGATTACAAGTTATAATTCTAAGGCCATGGAAATGTCCAAATTAAGACATCAATAGGAGGAAATCTTCCAGAAGAAAGGCCAATCACATCTGGATTCCTCTGTCACATGGGAAGGCACATGATGATATCTGCTGGCCCTTCTCTCCTGGATTGGTTTCAGAAATGGCTCTCACAGCTCTTGTGCGTCCTTCTGGTCTCTACTGGTGCATTTTTTTCCTCCAAGTGTCCGTGCTTTCTCAAAAATGTCTCCCTCTTAAAGGACTCCAGTAAGTGGATCAAGACCCACTGTGAAGGGGTGAGGTCACATCTCCTTGGAAACAACCTAATCAAAAGTCCCACCCACAACAGTCTGCCATCACAAAATCGGATTGAAAGAACATATGCTTTTCTGGGGTGCATGACATTTCAAACAAGCACAATCTCTAATAAATACTCCAACAGATTCTGATGCAGATGGTGCATAGGTTACACTTGGAGAAACACTGAGTCTTTATGGACTATTTTTTTGCAAAGAGTGGTCTGGGGGCTCAGGAAGGTGGGCAGAGGGATTCCCTGGAAGCTTAAGTCCCATAATGAGGGATCAGGCCCTGGGAGAGCTGCCATTTGTCTAGGTTTTTTGACAGCATTCCCACCTTAATGTCAAGGAATTGTAAGTGAAAGAAGATTTCAACCTGACTTAGAGCTCAACATTGTTGCCGGAATTGACAGGAACATACAGGCCTTCATTTTCCTGAGTGCTGAGAAGGCATCTAGGCTGTCACCCAAAGGAATAACTACATAAGACTAGTTTGGTAAACAATGAAAAGAAAAGGTTATTAGAAAATGAAACTAAAAATATTGACTTGGATCCTCTCATTTCACTCTAGTCAGGGACTTCTGATAATCAGACAGATACAACTTTATTGGACGTTTTGTCATATTTGGAAGAAATATCATATCCCAAATTATCTCAGTGAAATCATAAATATTACAAAAAAGAAGAAAGACTGTTTTTATTAAATTTTTTGTTGCAATAATGTGTAACAAATTCTTTAATAGTGACCATGCTATCAAAGAGCAAAGTACTATGGGTATTCAACTGGAAATAGAATTATTAAAAAATAAAACAGGAAGGTTATCTACAAAAGATGAATGAAGATAGATTGGTTAAAAATAGTCCATTATATAGCCAGAATAATGTTTCTTAGAAAGTCTTTATTTGGAAGGCATCAGTAATGCATCTATGGAGACTCTTGTAATGAATCGATAGTTTATAGAGAACTAACATTCTTTCGGTATTTGCAAAAGCCTTATCACATAAATGGCTTTTTTGAACTCCATACCATTGTATATGATTTTTATTAATCAGATATATAAATAAAGGGTAGGTTAGATACCATTTTAAGCTCTTTCCTAGTCCAAGAATTTTATGATATTGACAAAAGTAATTATTTTTTTGCCATTCTAGGATAAAGATAACACAGCATTTTAACACAAAAGAAGGAAAGAAGGTAAGGCAGGGGGAGGAAGGAGGAAGCAAGTTTCTGGTGGGATTGCCATTAGTTGCTGACACAGCATCCCACCCTTGGTCATGGGCTATCATGCCACCAAGAATGTGAAGGCTGAAGTCGAGGACAAAGGAAGCCTTCCTCCACCAGCAGGCACGTGGCTGAAGATAACTGTGATTGTTCTGACCACAGATTCAGGAAAACATCCCCATGGCACCTCTGTGGTGCCTGCTGGGAGGCTGCTCATTGTTAACCTTGTATTCATAGCAGCCAAGGACAGCATTGCTCTGCTCACAGTTTTTAAAAAATACCTTCCTCAGTATTAAATTTTGATATGATCAGATCCTGAAATAATTGAATCTCTTCAAAATACAAATGAATGTTTTCTTGAATGAAAGCTTTAAAAAAAACTAACTACCCAGAAAAGTACAAAATCATTGAGCTACTTACTCATTTGTACTTTAAGATTTTATATAGCTGGAGTTGTCCAGCAATCTATATAGAAGACACCTAATAAATGTAACAGGGTGGCCTGGTCTTAAAGGCATAATGAAAACCTATAGTTCAGGAATCTACTTTATATCTTCTTTATAAATTTCTTCATATGGTGTGCGTGTGTGTGTGTTTTTTCATATGGTGTGTTTTTAATATGTCAGAAACATTTTTTTAAGAATTTTTTATTGTTTGCAAAGTTAAGAACAAGGTCAGACTTTGCAAACTACATAAAACAAATAATTCAACTGTTTTAAATGATGTTAAAATTATTTACATGATGTCTTCTTGAATTCTGACTAATGAGGGCATAATGCCTCCTTGCAACTGTGTCTCCTGGTGTCTCAGGATGCCAAATCATTAATTCTGGATGTGGCTATTTGTTGAATAAATGCAATCTCTATTAGGTAGTCCCCCCCATGAAGACACAGGGCTGTGTCTTGGTGTCTACCACTGTGTGCAGTGGGTTGTCAATACATATTCAATAAATGAATGGAAAAAGGGAAAGGAAAAGAGAAGAATTGTGACAAGGAAGATGAACATTCACTGGGATTGTACTGTGTGGCGAACTCTGTTATACCCTGAACCCAACTCAGCTTTTAGCTAAAAATGAAAAAAAGAAAAGAGGCTTATAAAAGTAATAACTTGAATATATTTATTCTTGGAATAAAATAGGAAAAGGCTATAATATAACAAAGCTAGTAAAGAGAGCAAATAAAAAATTCTTCTTAGATGTTATGATTGATTCAACATTGGTATCATTTCATGCATTTGTAGATTCATTATTTTAAAAATTCTCTTAAATTAAGTTTTAAAAGAGAAACAATGAACAGGACACCATAGAATCTCTGCCAATTAATACTTTTGCCTTATGAGCTCATTGAAGTTTTCTAAATGATTGCAGTGAGAAAGCCCTCTTATTATTCTGACATTTCATTTAATAAGGTTATGTTATCCAAGCTTTTCAATAATTTGATTTTTTAAAACTAATTTTTGTCTTTCCAACTAAGATAGTTTACTGGCACACATTATCATGTTTTATTTAATATTTAATTTTGTTCACTATTATGGTGTCTCCTGTATTTAATTTTTTCTTTAATTAATTTGAAGGAATACAATAACATTGCTGGACCCCATAGTTCAAAACAGTTCTTGTTGGGCCTCTGCGCAGGAGGATATAAAGATGAGTAAGACCCAGTCATTACACTCCAGTGAGGACAGATATGAAAACAAATAACAGAAATACAGTGTGACAGTGGTATTCAAATGTGCTTTTGGATCATAGAGGAGGGAGCTACTAAAATCCTGGGGGAGCAGGGGTAGGCGGCAGGCAGGGAAGAGGAAATTTTTGTTTTGTGGTAGGGGACAGTGCTAGCACGGCCTGCTGCTTTTCCTTGGGATCCACAAATACATCCTGTGTTCAAGATCAGGTATGTTGTCTTATCCCCTGATACATAAGGAGACTGCCAGGACATACCTTTCACTGTTGTCCCATGCATAGGAAAATATTCACTGGGGGCCGCCTGATTCTGGGGGGCATGTTTTATGAGATCCAGCTCACGTTCCCCACAGTATATATGTCCCTGGCAAGGAGGGAGGGGGGTTCCTCTACCACGGCACACAAATGCAAGAGAGGGGTGCTTTGTGTAGACTGTCTCCCATGTTGACCACAGATTGAGACCTGCTGGCTATGGGGAACCGACAGCCACTAGTGAAGCTGAACTTGCTCTATGTGAGTAAAATAGCTTTCCATCAGTGCCTGTGTGAGTCGCGCTTTTGCGGGCTACACCGACACCTGTATTGGAGTAGGTTGATAGCTCTTTAGGTATCATCCCTTCGGATCCACAAGTTTTGTCTTGAAGATAGAAGAGCAGTTCACCAGGTATTGAAGAGGGGAAAGGCCACACAATCCCAGTACTGCTGAACCCCTAAATGAAAGGGGAATATTAATGTGATTCTGTAACTTGTCATATTGTCACTCTTGTCAATGCTCAAACTGTTCTCATTAGTAGAGCTCTAGCAGCACTGAGAGGTATTTTTAGCTTTTCAGCATTGATAGAAGTTCCTAGAGAAAAGTAGGCATGGCTTTTGAGAAGTCACTGCATTGAAACAGAATATAGTACTAGTTGCAGGATTTAATATAATGCCAGTCCAACTTGGCTTATCTTCAAGGAGCCAACCTCAACTAAATATCTTGTCCCACAAGGCAGCTCTGTGGACAGAATGACTGTGAGACACTGAATGCATTTTACTCATCCATCACAATCATATTAGTGAGACAAATATAGGAACCACTTTTCCTTACAAATGTTTGCCATTTACCTGCAAGTGAAATGGTATTTAAAGCTCAGGTTAGAATTGACAGTGCTGAAGTTCAACCTGGTATTTTCAAATTCTCAAATCCAAGAAGTGCCAACAGCAATGATATGATCCCTTGGATTTCTTTCAAGGGAGGAAAATGACATTGTGGTTTTAAACAAAGATGCAAAAGGAAAAGGTTACAGGCAGAAAAAAAAAAAAAAGCCCACTCTCATTCCCTTTCTGTTAAGTGATTGGGGGGGGGGGACTTTAACATTGTTACTAATGGGTTCCCTAATTTGGCAGCTGATCCCTTTTTCACTTTGCAAGGGGGCCCAAACAAATCATGCAGAATCTCTGTGCAATAAATCATTTGAAAAATAGATAGAGGCAATGAGCCATATAAGATATTTGGCATTTCATCAAACGTGACCTAATGTTTTTCACCTACATTGATAAAGTGAAATATATCATTCAATGGAATCACCAAGCACTGTTTATTCAGAGAGAAAAAGCCAAACCTTGCAGCAAGGAGGTAGTTTGGAATAGTTTAAAAAAGAACACTTGGACTGAGTATTTAGGGACCTGGTTTCTTTTTGGGATTCTGATTTTTTTTCCCTATTTTTGCTTACTACTTGTAATTCTTAGAATACTCAAGTGTAAAATCTAGGACTTCTCTTTCATCTTTAAAATTCTATTATATCATTGTGTACTGTTGGCTACGGCCAAGTATGGATCTAATAACATTGCTACTTGGCCTTTGAGCTGGGTTATTTTGCCTCAAAACTTCATTCCTTTTGCGATTGTAATAAAATAATAGTAGCTAATGTTTCATATATGATGTCATTTAAGATAAATGACACACAGGATCATTTCAAGTTTTTTCAATCTTTATAGCATACCTAGCTTTCTATCCAAGCTTAATTAACTACCTAAACATAATCAGAGAATACATTATGTATAAAAAGAAACTACTGTATCTGATGAAAATTTTAAAGCTCATATATTTTCTATATTATTCAAGAAATTTTTGCAGAGGTAAAAAAATGTCTTTGATAGCAGTCCATTTGTTATCTTAGCCAGTGCCAGTTCTCCATCCTGTGATAACTGAAGAGATATTGAGATGTATCAGAGCCTGGTTCATCGCTCAAGACATTGCTATATAAAGACTTGGTGGATCAAAGACTATCTGGGAATTCTTTTTTTTTTTTTTTTTTTTGGCATGGGCAGGCACTGGGAATCGAACCCTGGTCTCTGGCATGGCAGGCGAGAGAGAGTTCTGCCTGCAAAGCCACCGTGGCCCACCCTATCTGGGAATTCTTAACACTACATTTCTGGCTATCGTTTCTGTGGTTTTAGAAAATGGATCCTGTTGCTTTCTTATTAATTCATGTTCCTAAATACAACTACTTGTTCCCCAAACTCTGGCATCAGATTTTCCTCCCTGTTCTAAATTATGACATATTACATGCTTGATCATTTTTAAGTGTTTCACATGGACTTACTCATTTAATTCTCATACAACCTTCTGAGGTAGGCCCTAGTATTATCCTCATTTTATATATAAAGAAACTCAGAACAGAGATGTTTAAGTAACTTGTCATGAGTCATGCAGCCAGAAAGTTGCCTGGCTGGGATTCAAGTCTAGGGAGCCTCGTGGAAAACTGCATAAACTTCACCTGTAGGCTACACGGCTGAGATGAAGAAGAGCTGCTCAAATATATTCCTGTTTTTTACGGTCAGATATATAAATATAGAACTATCATAGGTTTCCTGCATATCCCATAACTTTTGCTTCTGATTTTCTTGGTTTTCTGGTAGTATTAAAAATAGGAAAATGAAATCAAGCAATTTCTTTAAGTCTCAAGTCTTTAAATTCTACAATGTGGGTTTGATAAACAAGCTAGTTATCATTTGCAGCAGAATATAAAAGAAGCATTTGTTTTCTAGTCCCTCCAAAGAACTTATCTCCAATGAATAAATAGTAAATTGTATGTTCATGCTATAGTGCTACTATATAAATTTCAATACATTTTTATATTTCTGAATTTCAGTATATATTAAGAATATGATAAAAAAAAAAGATAGTAATGACTAAGCATTTAACCATCCTAGTGAAATACTGCAAGACTTTCAACCTTTTATAAATGTCATTTGACAAGATTGTGGAAAAATATTTCTTATCAGCTTGTTGAACCATTTGTTAGTCTGAACAGAAATCTCTCTTTAGATTTAATGGATTGGGTGTTAGGGGTGTAAAACTCAGTGAGTTACTGGACAATGGTAAGGAAGTCACACAGCCTAAAATTTATTTTTTTTTAC
Source organism: Myrmecophaga tridactyla (assembly GCA_004026745.1). NCBI lineage: Eukaryota > Metazoa > Chordata > Mammalia > Pilosa > Myrmecophagidae > Myrmecophaga > Myrmecophaga tridactyla. Next base: position 25,261 of record PVIY010023342.1, on the reverse strand, counting down.
CCAAGTGTGTTCAGCAAGGCCATGTTAAGTATTTAGTGGGAAATACTGGGGATTTGACCACTTGAAGGAGTTAGTATCAAATTTCATGGAAATAGATTTCCAGATGGCTATTCTACAGTTTAAAAATTAGAAAATTTTAGAAATATGCTATCAATATAAATGTTTGTTTTGGATGCCTAACTTCATTGTGAACTTCTACGGGGGATATCTTAGCATGTGTCATGATGGTGGTTTTTGGAAATGGAGTCATAAAATAATAGTCAATTTCCCACTTGAATCACCCTTCCTCTCTCTGCTTATCCAATATTTCTAATTTAACAGATATGTTGAATCATAGCAAACAGTGGTTATAAAGGATGATTTCTGTCTTGAGAAAAAAGGAAAACATTAGAAATATGTGGTTATGGAAAAATAGTGATTTGGGATCTTATGACATTGTTTTAGTTTCCTAGGCTGCTCAAGGCAAATATCAAGACATGGGTCAGGTTTAAACAATGGGGATTTATTTACTTATGGTTTTGAGGCCAGAAAAATGTCTAAATCAAGGCATTATCAAGGTGATGCTTTCTTTCCGAAGACTGGCCACTGGGGATTCTTGGTTCCTCTGTCACATGTCAAGTACATGGTGGCATCTACTGGTCTCTCCCTTCTCTTCTGGGTTTTGTTGATTTCAGCTTCCTACTTCCATGGCTTGCTTTCTCTCTGTTTTCATTCCATTTATAAAGGACTCCAGTAGGATGATTAAGGCCCACCCTGAATGCGTCTTACATCTAAACTTAATTAGCCTCATCAGAAGATCCCATTCAGGGGGTGCAAGGGTAGTTCAGTGGTAAAATTCTTGCCTGTCATTTGAGAGATCTGGGTTCTGTTCCCAGCCCTATGCACTTCCAAAAAAAAAAAAAAAATTCAACAAATGGTGCTGCAATAACGGGATAGTCACATGGAAAAAGAATGAAATGTGATCCCCACCATAAAGCATAAAAAATAATAATAAGATGTTATTTACAATGGGCTCATACCCACAGGAATGGATTAGATTTAAGATCATGTTTTTCTGGGGTGCACAGCTTTGAAACACCACACTCCACTCTCTGGACCCCCCCCAAATATGTTTTTTCTACACACAAAATACATTCATTCCATCACAATATCCCAAAAATCTTAAGTCATTTTAGTAACAATGCTTATTACAAAGTTTCATCAAAATCAATATGGGTGTGTTCTGTCCTGAGACACAATTTCCCTTATTCTGTGGACCTGTAAAACCTAGAGAGCAAGTTTTCTATTTCTGATACAATGAGGGACAGTCATAGGATATATATTCCCATTCCTATAGGGAGAAAAACAGGGATCACTGGGTCTCAAACAATTCTGAAACCCTGAAAGGCATACTCCATTAGATTTCAAGGTATGAAAGTCATCTATGAAAGAGTGTTTCATCCTCCGGGACTGAGGGAGTGGCGGCCTCAACTCTTTCAAGTGATTGTGCAACAGCCATGCTCTCCCCAAACAATGGGGTGAAGGCTCCAACCTTTCCAAGCATTGGGGTAATTTCCACAATCCCTGGGGCACAGACTCAACCCTCCCAGAATACTGGGGTGGTTGTCAGACTCTCTGCACTCTCCAGGACATAAACTTCACCCTCTCTGAAGACTGGGGCTGCAGCCTTGTTCCTGAACATTTGGGTGGAAGTCTTGCTCTATCCAAATGCCAAGGCAGACTCACCCTTTCCACATGCATGGATGGGCTTGCCCTCTTGGCCCAAGAAGATATCTTTGGTTTAGACCTCAGCTTTCATAGTTCTGCCCTTGAAATGTTTTTTCCTTTAATCCAACCCTTTTCTGTCCATTTCAGTCCAGGATGGCAGTGTTTTGTTTATTACAACTCTCACAAAAAACTTGTCAGTTTTGCAGGTAGTACACAGGGGTCCAAACCATTGGACCAAAAAAACTTTTCACAAATTCTTCCTGGATAACTGCATTTCCAATCCTGATTTGCACTGGAATGACTGACTGGCTCTATGTTCAGTTTAATCCTCATGTGGAACACTATTCTCTAGAGACTCACTTTCTGAAAGCTCAAAATTTTACATAAACCATCAATTTCTGGTTTCTGTCTGCCCAGGAGTTCATTTTCCAGCTTATCCCTTTCCTCTTGCATTTTACTATAAGCTGCTAGGAGAAACAAGGCTACACTTTCCACATTTAGCTTGGAAATCTCCTCAGTTAAATAGCCAAGCTCACCCAGTTTCAAAGTGTGCCTTCCACCCAATATCAGAACTCAGTTTCACCAGGTTTTCTGCCACTCAGAAACAAGGATTGCCTTTCTTCCAATGTGCAATGATACATACATCATTTCTGTCTAAGGCCTCATCAGAAATACCTTGAGCATCCATATTTCTACCAATAGTTTCATCAAAGCAATCTAGGCATTTTCTATCAAGCAGCTCACAATTCTTCTGACCTTTACCCATTACCCAATTCCAAAGCTGTTTCCACATTTTTGGTATTTGCAGCACCAAACTTGGTACCATAATCTGTTTTAATTTCCTAGGCTGCTCCAACAAATATCATAAAATGGTTTGGCTTAAAAAATGGGAATTTTTTCACTTCAAGTTTTGAGGATGGAAAAATGTGCAAGTCAAGGCATCAACAAGGAGATGCTTTCTTCTCAAACACTGGCTACTGGTGATTCTTGGCTCCTCTTTCACATGGCAACACACATGTGGCTTCTGCTGGTCTCTTCATTTTCCAGTTTTCTTGATTTCAGTTTCTTGCTTCTGTGGCTTGCTTTTGCTCTGTATTCATTCCATTTTTAAAGGACTTCAGTGAGAGGATTAAGACCTATCCCAAATGAGGTGGGCCTCACCTTAACTGAAGTAGCCTCATCAAAATGTCATATTATAGTGGGTTCATACGCATAGAAATGGATTAAATTTAAGAACATGTTCTTCTGGGGTACATACAGATTCAAACCACCACAGATGTATTATCCCACACCACAGCTGAGCACTTTCTTTGTTTTTACAAACCATAGTCTTCACCAGGCTTTTTAAATAATCCCACCCAGAAAGGCAGACTTGTGAATCTCCAGTACTTAGAATTGTACAATATCATTTTCTTGAATGGTTCTCAAATTTTTTTGCAAAGTCCAACTTTTGGTTGTGTTACTTACTCAAATTACATGAAACATGAAACTGATCTTTGGTAAAAAACAAAACAAAACACAACAACGTTCCCATTATTTTCCCAGCCTTTAGCCTCCTGACATTTTTGAGTTGTGAAAATGAAGTGCTCTACTTTTGTCTGACCCTATATGTGGGTCAATATATCTGGCCAGAGACAATATCTGGCCCAGACTTTATTAATTATCTGCTATGCCAACCAATATTATCCCAAGTTGGATTTGGAGAGAATTTTAATTAATACTACCATAAATGATGAGAAAAGTTACAACTGTAATAGTTTAGAAATCATGGAAAGTAGTATTTAGACTTAAGTTTTTCCTAGGATATACATTTTTATACTCAATGTTTAGCATTAACTGCCTAGATTTAAGAGCACTTAGGTATTTAGGACTCCATGTTGAGCCTAGAAAAATTAAAGCAAGATTTTTTTAAAGTATGATAACTTCAAATGAATAAAACCTCTAAGGTTTTATAACCAAGTTCAGAAACAAAAAGGCAACTATATTCAATGATGGCCTATAGCACAGAGAGCATCCCACCACTTTCCCTCCCATGCTTGGCAGACACTGATCATGATTGGAGGCAGCCTGAGACCTCTTCTCCAAATAGTGCTCTAGGAAGCCACAATCCATCAGTCAGGAATGGCTAAGAGAGGAAACCAATCCATCAGGAATATAGATAGAGATAGTGATATCTTATCATCTATAAGTCTCTCTTTGTATTATATCTAAATCAAAATGGATCTGCCCTATATACAAATTAAACTGAAGAAAAGGGTTTGTAACTTGTAAGAAAGAAAATAGAGGGACAAGATCACCAAAAATTTAAGCATATTTAATTACCTTTATATAAATAATTAAAATTGTTTAAAATAAAATTAAACAGTTTTATTTATTGAAAATTAAGATCGACATCTTAATTTTTCTATACTCTTTTGGACCGATGGAACCAAAGAAGGTATATCCCTTTATGAAGCAATCAGTTTTGGAAAGGAAAGCTAGCAAGGCTCCCGGGCTCAGGAATTCCCTCCCACAGGAAATGTGGCCTTGCAAGCTGAAGGAGGGCCAGGCTGCCCAAAGGAAGTCTGCTGTAGTGTTTCCATATGTCAGGGAAGCAAACTCTGACCCAGAGGGTGATCGTTTTATGGGAAGGTCCAGTCATTCTAAGAATAGAAATGGACTGTGTGGGCAATGAAGCTGAAAATGATTTCCTCTTGTCCTTATTTATTCGGCTTTAGGGAGGCCTTTTCTTTGTGATTTATGTATTCTTGATTGTAAGTTTCACTGGTGGCTTATTGACAAGCAATAGAAATGGAAAATAGCTAATAAAACAGAAAATTTGTGTGTGTGTGTGTGTGTGTGTGTGTAGTAGGATATAACCTGCTAAAACTGAATATAGTACCGGACCTGTACCAAAAAATCCAAAACAAATCAACCAACCATAATGTCAGAGTTCTGAGCATGTACATTTTCCAAGCAAGATTTATATATCTTCTCATTAGGGTCCCAGTAATATCCCCATGATGCTTAGTGTAATGGAAGCTCTCAAGGGAAGGAAGGTTGGTTGGTCTGAAAAACTTTCAAGTTGATGTTTTACTAAAATCTGCACAACTAGTTTGAGAAATATATAAGCTTTTCTACCAAGAAAATCAGAACACAGTAGGGTAGTCAGATATAAAAGTACACAAAAACCAATAGATTATTTATTTTATTTTGGGGGGGTGCATGGTCCTGGAATTGAACCTAGGTCTCCCACATGCAAGGCGAGCATTCTACCAGTGAATCACCCGTGCACCCCAGATTTTATTTTTAACATTAACAATAAACAAACATAGTTCTCATTCTTGAGTTACAACCCCTTTGCCCAGAAACCTGGGAAAACTTTCCCACAGAAAACCCAAACAGGGTGGTACTGGTTCCCCAACTTTTAAGTCTACTGGCAAGTATGTAACAAAAGGAAATTTCATCCAAAGTAATGAAAATGAATAAATATTTATCATTTTCCCAAACTATATATTGTGATGACACCTAAAGACCCACAAAAAGTGTCTCAAAGTGTTCCTTCCATTATTTTTATTATGACATCTTTCTCAAATTCTGCCTCATTACCTTCCTTCAATCCACACAGCTCAGTGCTGGGCTGGATGTTTTAGCTTCAATGCTCAAATCACTGTACGGAGGTAGTTGGCCATGCTGGTGTTTTAGTCCTTGTTGTCTTCTATTAGTCAGATCCTGTGTGCTCTGAGAGCGCGTCAGTAAATGCACTGGTCTCCCTAGATATTAGCAAAGAAAGACCAGAAATATCTCCTTCCAATCTGCGGGTTTCAGTTCTTTCAGAATCCAACCCTTCGGCGAGAGTGTGCCAAATACATTTGCTCAGAACGGCTCTGATTTGCATCCAGCTAAACTGCCTCTATACTCAGATGTGTGTCACTATAAAGAGACACCTTTAGAACTCCACTGTCCCTTGGCTTATTCTGGTGTGTATTACAACACTGCCTATGAGTGCCAATAGGCTAAATGGAGCCCTGCTAGAGCTTTGACTTACTCTCACTTGGTCTTAGACTGACATATTTGTATTGGGCAACAGTCATTGGCTAGTCTTGGCTCTTCTTTCTGGAGCTCCAAGCTGCTGTCCTCTGGCTTCCAGTCTCCTAAGTGGGCTTAGCAGGCTATAAGTCACTCAAAGCCCAGACTCCTTGAGACATGTGGTGGGTAGAATGACTGCTCCATGGTCTTCCATTATCTGCATATTTGCAAAGGCCGGTGTGATGACTTCTTTCTTTTTTCAGTGCTTTAAAATTCATGAGAAAATGAAAATCATTGTGTTGGAAATGTTTCTTTCCTTTTCAAGTTCTTTAATATTACATTATCTCTAGATATTTACAATGGGAGGAAATTATCCTACTGGCTGCCAGTGAATGAAGGAGCAGAGCTCAGCTGAAGAAGTCAGAACTAATATTCAGCTCCAGCTTCTATAGTACTGTTTGATGTATTGGCTGTTGGGCCTACGGAAGCACACCTTCTGTTTATGCTTCCAAGTATTTCTTTTATCTCCAGATAAAAGTGTACAGGGGAAGTTGCCAAAATTAGTCCCTCTTTTTGGGCCCAGGCCACGGTTAAACTTAGATGTAAACGAGATCAAAGTGTTTCCATTCTGATCCACCAGCAGTATAGCTGGTGATAGTATGAAATGGCTGGACACTTCTGATTTGGAACATCTGAGCAACATTTCCTAGGCTGCAGGGCGCAACAGAAAGGTGGCTTGCATGTCTGTTTTTGAAATTATTGCCTGCCTTCCAGGATTTGACAAAGAAACATTTGTCCAGGCTTTGTTATATAAGCCCATGGGACACTTCCAGGTACTCCTGAAGTATTCCTGAAGTACTGCCTTAAGGGGTTTCTACTGATGGATAATTTCTCTCCTCTCCCCTGTATAACTGGAGTTGATCTGAGTCATGGCCCTTCCATGCTGTCTTAATTGAAACCAAAATGTTGAGGAGTCTTCCTGGCAAAATGGCTGCACCTGCTCCTCCCCTTCTCTCTCTCTCTTTTTTTTTTTTTGCATGAGCAGGCACTGGGAATCAAACCTAGGTCTGCGGCATGGCATCCCCTTCTCTTTTCTTTCTAGGTGCATGGTCCGGGAATTGAACCCGGGTCTCCCACATGGAAGGCAAGCATTCTACCACTGAACCACCTGGGCACCCCCTGTTTCTCTTTTATACATTGCTTTCAGGGGCTGAGCTTGGCAGAGCTTCAGAATGGTGCCCCTGGAGTAAGTGGGAATAGACAGGAGGCCCTTGGGCTCTGTGCATGAGTAGGTACAACAAATTATTTGCTATCCAAACCAGAACACTTCTATGAATGAAAAGGGCACTATTAATAATTAAACTGGGACAACTGGAGTAAACTGAGACTCAGGCAAACTAGGATGTACGTAGGTACCCTGCGCATAAGGTAATGGGTGGTTCTGATGCCAAGAGATTCATGTCCACTGCTTCTCTTCTTGTGCACAATTGGACATTTTTCTAGTCACTCCCTTAGATTCTTAAAGAAGATTATTTTCTGCTCTTGACAGCAAACATAGCAATAAAAAAAAAACAACTGGCTAATACATTTCTGTAAGACTCAGAACATAGCCCCCTTGTTAAATCATATGGCTCCAGAATAGATCTTGTTGCAAAGAAAATGTTCTATGCAAATTCTTTTAAGAAGCCTTTTACATGGATTTTGTTTTAAGATGCCACCACCCACTGTTAACAAAGACCCACTGGAAGGGGCACAGCAGACCCCTCAGGCCATTTCGAGCTAAGAGATGTACATTCAGTACCAGCAACACAAAAACGCTGTTGTAACTACATCCAAACTATTTTTTGTGTCTAACATATTTTTGCCTTCAAACTGCAGTCATATAGTGCTGTGTTTCCTTTCTGTTTGTTTTACCACTTCCCTTCTAAATATTTTGCATCATCTTGGAGATTTTCCCAAATTGTGGCCAGCTCACATTCCTTTGATTTGTGGCATTAAGTTGTGTTGCCATGGCAAGAGCTGTTTATCATAGGGGAATACTCTACAGGACAGCACCTCCCCGTTGCAATTCCAACCTCCTTCCTCCTCTTCTCCACATGCTCAGAAATCTGAGACAGCAGTCCAGATATGGCCTTCTTTAATTGTAAACTACATTCCCGGAGCATGAACTTTACTTTGCTCTGCTTTTAAGATAGGGAAATATTTGGCTGTGTTTATTTCTTTCAAACTGGGCAGTGCCCCTTGACTGCTCTGACTCATCTGCTCGTCAGGCTTGGAATCTCCTAACAGTCCTTCCTCTCCCTCCCCCCAGGTGAATCACACATCACTCAAACCTATGAAGCAAAAATGCTGTTGGGGCCAAAGGGTGACTCGTGGTGGTCAAAGCCCATCAACAGCGCAGAGGCCTCTGTTGAACCTGGAGATTATTTCCAAGTGGAGGAAAGCTTCCTTAGAACCCGACAGTTCTTGCTGCCCTCACATTCCTGCAGAGGAACCAGCTTGGGGAGAGATAAGAGCCCTGGGTGGGTGACACCCTGCTTATGCCTACCTTGTTTATTTTTTAAATGTGGAAATTGACTTCATCCAATTAATAAGAGCAGGAAGCAATTTTTGTTTTCTCTTTGTAGGAAAACATGAAGTAACGGTTTTATCTTAATTTGTCAGGCATTGCCCAAGAGACCATGGTTATGTGGGCTGGTAGCCAAAAAATTGCTCTAGGGCCCAAGTATTAACACCCAGATATAAAAAGAATGCTAATTGGTTTTCCAGCTGAAAAATAATAAGGTGCCTGGTGCCAAAAAATGCTGTATGGCATGGAAACCCCAAGTTTATACAATAGGACCTGATTGCAATCTTGGGGCTCCAATTGTACTCGCATGTAGAGCTAAACAAAGGGAGGTGTTTCGCTCCTCTGCCTTTGTAGAAAGCCTCTGCTCCAGATCTCAGCCTGGTGGTACACCAGGCTTCCCACAGTCTTCCTGCCAAATCTGCAAGCTTTTTCCTGGCTGTCATTCAGGAAAGTACAGCTCCATCCGTAGGATGGAAAGTTAAAGAGGCCTTACTTGGATACACTGAATTATATACAAACACTGCTTGACGTATGGGGCAGGCTGATTTTGCACAGGCTGTTCCCATCTGCATCCTAAGCTAGAAGAACGCAGGCCTTCTGAAGGGCATTTCAGTTACGTGGTTAAGATAGCAGTTGGAAGAAAAAATAAATAAATTAAAAAAATTAAAGTCTGCATCCCATTGATTATCTGCCTCAGTCTCCTCATTGGTAAAACGCTGGCCAGCCTCCAAGATCCAATCCAACTTGGGCTTTTTCTGACTTAATGACTGGTATAGTCTATATAGGGGATACTGACTATAATTACTCCAGCAAGAAGGTCCCTGGAAAGGAGCTGGGTTTAGGGTCCAACCCTGGGACTACATTGGCATGGAACAGCTCCTGGGCTGGTAAATACCTGTCGCCTGCAGTCCTACGCGTGGCTTCACACAGTGACACTGGGTCTACATCACTGCTGGGCAGGTGCTTGAATTGAAAGGCTCTCATAATACTTAGAACCCTTTTCTCATTATTTCTAATGGGTGTTAAATACACTGCAGAATTTACAGCATTTAACTAATATTGATTAACATTAATTAAAATATAGTACATTTTAATTTTCGTTAACAGTAAAATACACTAGTTATTTGCTATCAACAATAATGGTCATAGGCTATGACCATTTTTGTGGCCGTGTACATAAAGATGTGGCTAAAATTAAATAAAAAAAAGAATTACTTTGATGATAAAAGTAGAACATTTTCAAAGCAACCAATTTTTGCCAAAGTGTGCAGAGAATTAAACAGACCCTAAACTTTCATTCATGTGAAGAAATAAATAATCTTTGACTGTTCATTACTGTCAATGCTCCTTTTGCTACTTTTTTTTTGTTTGTAAATATTAGTGCATTTTGCTTTAGAATAGCGAGGCAAAACAGGATGTATTTAAGAGTTCAGAAAGCACTCATTTAAGCTGCTAGGCAATGGCAATTTTTACCTGCAGAAGAAACCAAGGAGTAGAAGAACTATTGAGCTAGTACTGCTGGCCTTTAGTCTGGTTCACCTCCACCTAGCTCAATTAATTTTCCAGTGTCCCCCTTCCTTCTGTAGGTCTCCTGGTACTTTCCACCCTCTGTGGTCTTGGGTGTCTTGTTTCCCTCACTTGAAGTGAGCACTCTCTTCTTCTCCAGCTTCTAGGTCCCAGTTCAATTCCCACCTGAGTGGTGATGCTGCCCTGACAACTCCAGAGCCCTTTGGTTTCCTACTTCTCTGAAGGCTCATAGCTCTTATTATTTGCTTGACATGAGGTAAGGATATGGAGATTCTGCTCATGGCTTTTTTCATCACCAGGAGCAGAGATCTACACAGCTAGCTTAAAATGCATTGTAAACCTATGGAAATACAAGAGACAGGTCTCCTATGATATGGACCTGAAATCTGTCAGAAGCTGTACCGCGTTTAATAGTGCCTCCTACCCCCTGTCAAATCATTTCACCCTGAACAAATGAATGTGCACTTACTCAGAAAAAGGGTCTTTGCAGATGTGATCATGTTAAGATTAGGTCATAGTGGATTAGAGAGGGCTCTGAATCCACCATGACTGGTGTCCTTTTAGTAAGACAGAAATTTGGACACAGAGACACACAAGCACAGTGAGAAGAAAGCCACGTGAAGATGGAAACAGTGATTGGAGTATTGTGTCAGCAAGCCCGTAAGCGCCAAGTTGCTGGCAGCTTGGAGAGAAGAGACAGGGAAGAGATTCTTCCTCAGAACCTCAAGCCTCCAGAACTGCGAAAGAATAGATTTCTGTTGTTTTAATTTTTTGTGGTCATTTGTTACTGCAGTCCTAGGAAACTAACAGAGAAGCCTAGGCAGCTCTCTCCTCCCACAGGATCACACAGTACCCCTCTGACTCTTTCCCAGGAATATCTACTTTCTCCCTGCCAAGTTTCCCTGCTTAGTCATTTCAGCTCTCTTTCAGCTCAACTGTCCCCAAATAACTAGATTAGGCTTTTAAAATCTTAATTCCAAATTTCAAGGGATTTGACCATCTCATTTTGTGCTGGCTACCTAGCTCTTCATTAATCAGTGTGTTTGGAGGAGGCAGGGATTTACCATACAAACAGCTACCCAGGTCCACTACTTTGGTAACTTGTGGATAGAGGACTTTCCAGGGAAGAGGATATCCATTACTCTCAGAGTTGTACGATTACCCAAGGTGAATTTCTTTAAGGGCAAGAAATTACGCTCTGCTTCCTTCCTTCACTGTATGTAGCACAGTCTTGATCATCTGCCACAGTGAATTGCAACCTTGGCTGTACATTAAAATGATCTGGGAAACTTTTAAAAGAATTCCAGTGTCCAGTCCTCCCTCCTGCCATCGACACCAGAGATCGTGATTTCATTGGTTGGGCGTATGGCCCAGAACACCAGATGTCAAAAGCAAATAGGCATTCAGATAGGAGACATATTCTTACTGCGGTGAGGGCAAAAGAGGACTTCACTTCTATTGGTGCAGATGTGATTACCCTTATGTCTGACAACTTGGTGGAAATTGAACAGTTTACAATTCTCGCTTGGCCTATCAAGGAAGGTGTGCTGGTATGAAACTGTTGTGTACCTCAGAAAAGCCATGTTCTTCTAATCCAATCTTATGGGGCAGACCTATTGTTTGGGTGGGTCTTTTTGATTAGCTTGTTTCCATGGAGATGCGCCCCTCCCAATTGTGGGTGGTACCTTCCGCTTAGGTGTTTCCATGGAGATGTGACCCCCACCCACCCTAGGTGAATATTAATCCACTCACCAGAGTCCTCTATGAAAAGAATAAAAGCCAGAAAATGTAGTGAGAGCTCAGAGTTGATACAGAGAGAAGAGAGATAAAACAAAGTGAAGGACTCTTGGAGACAGAAAATGCCCTGAGAGATGCTAAGCTAAGAGATGAAATCCAGAGTTTGCCCTGGAAAAGCTAAGAGAGGACCCACAGACACTTAGAGGAGGGAAAATGCCTCAGAAGCAGCCAGAAGGACCCACAGTAGCTGAGAGAGTCATTTTGGAAACCAATTCAGGAGAGAAGGGCCAGCAGACATCACCATGTGCCTTCTCATGTAACAGAGAAACCCTGACATGATCAACCTTTCCTGAGTGAAGGTATCTTCTTGCTGTTGCCTTAATTTGGGCATCTTCATGGCCTTGGAACTGTAAATTTTCAACCTAATAAATCCCCTTTGAAAAATCCAATCCATTTCTGGTGTATTGCATTCTGGCAGTATTAGCAAACCAAAACAGAGGCTAACTTTAAATTACATTTGTGTTGTCTTAGGTGGGTTTAATACCCATAATATTGGCAACTTTAGAAGGAAATGTTAAAATTCTCAGTTTTACATTTTTCTCCATACTTACAACTGGTTTATTAAATGTGGCAGTCAATGATTATTTCTGCAAGGTGTTTTGATCACATGCTTAACCGGTATATATTCAGAATGTTGTTTGTTCCTGGACTCTGAAAATAGCATCTCATAGACCTTAGGAAAGCTTAAAATTTAATGGCAAATTAATAACTGATGACAATTCAGAGCATCACTTGGCTGATAACTGTTTCTGTTTTTTTATTGGCAACTTTAAAATAAGCATTTGATAAATTTCAATGGAGTCAAATATGCCTCCAGAATAACAAGGAACTAATTTGTTGCAGGCACTGTATAGAAATGTTCTTTCAGTGTGATCTTTATAATATTCATGTGCTCTCCAAGGTTCATCTTGGGCTTTAGAACTATCCGATGTAATGGAATAGTCTGAGAATGCCTTGTTGGAGTAGTTTCTTGAGTTCTTCAATACTGTCAGTGAAATCAATGGGACATTCCAAACTTAAAAGTGAATTAGCTCTTAAAGGAAGCTAATTCCTAAAGGAATAACATTGCTTTACCTGCCAAGTGTTTCTGATCCTACCTTGGGACATGTGTTAACAACTTCTGGAAGACAGCCACCCTCATATTGTGAACACATTGGGTATTGATTATGAACCATTGGCTTTTACATTTCCTGTCCCATCACTCTTCCAATTGCCTTCCCTGAGACTAAGTCATGCAATTCACCCACATCATCCTTAGGAAGGCCTTTTTGGCAAGAATATGGCAGAAGAGACATCTTTACCAGTTTTTGGTATAGCGTAACTAGACTCCATTTCCTTCTTGTACTATAGCATGAATCATTGCTGTCCTAACACTTCACTATCTCAGAGCATCTTGTCTTTAACCCTCTTGGTGTAAAGATCTCTTCTTGGATTTACCATTATGTATCCAATCAACACGTGATTTTCAACAATGTGAGCTATGATGCTAGATCCTAAGCATCCTTCAGAGGTAAGGTGAATGACTTACCATTTTTCGAGCTTTGCCTGGGCAAGAGATGCCAAGATTTCACCCTTGAAGGCTTAGTAGAGGCCAGTGTGTCTGAACTGACTAGGAGGTACCCTGGAGTATGAATTCCTGTGCGATAGGCCCTGATGACCAGCTTAGCAAGAAAGCTGTTCTTGGGCAGGCCACGGTGGCTCAGCAGACAGAGTTCTTGCCTGCCATGCCAGAGACCCGGGTTCAATTCCCAGTGCCTGCTCATGCAAAAAAAAAAAAAAAAAAAAAAAAAAAAGAAAACTGTTCTCATTTCATGCACATAGCTGTTAAACTAGAAGCTATGTCCTTACTTGCTATGGCTTCCACAACCTTGTCTTATTCAACAAGGTTGATCCTAGGACCTTTGCATATGTCAGATTTGATCCCAAATTATCTAAAAAGGTGTCAGTATAGGTCTCACTGTAAACTCCTGACATGACAATATTCTGCTGTACATCATCAAAGGAGTCCATTGAGTTACAAAGAACACGGATGGCACAAAGTACTAGAAGCATTTTTCTGTTTCTGTGCTGAAAATCTAAATCTGGAAAAAAAAGTGACCATAATTGATAAGAATTATGCTTATATTTTCCCACAAGATTGTCAGGTATGCTAGTGAAACAGGGACAAAAGAGCTGAGTGTGAGATATATTTTGGGCTCCACAAATTTTTGAAATAACACGCTTTTTTTCTTTTAATGACTTTTGATTTCATTGTCTCAAGACATAAAATCCTATCCTCATATGAATCCCAGAGACCAAAGTTCCTGGCAGAAAGCTTCCAATGTGCCCCCAGAGTAGCACTTTAAATGCAGGGTCTACTTGGGTCTTTGATGGAGGTTGTACCCAAATGCTTTCCAGAATTCCCTGTTGCTGTCCACCTTAATTTTGAGGAAGAGTTCCTCATTATTTCCTTTTTACTTCCTTCCCTCCCTTATTTTCTTCTTTCCTTCAACAAACTTTTTTTGAGTTATCTGATTTATGATGGGCTTCTTCTTGTAGAGAGAAATATGAAAATATGATACTGACCTTAGAAAACTTTCTGTTTGGAGGCAGGGCATGAAAAAGTAAACCTATAGCAACCATGTGATCTTGTAAGAATTATATCCACGGTGTGGTGAGAAGATGTAGCATATTTAGCCTGTCCTGTGTGGGACAATCAGGGTGGAAAGAAATGGTTTTAGGGATGGCATCCTGGAGGAGAAGATGCCAATTCTCTAAGGGCAAGTGGGAGAAAGACTGTTTAACGTTGGGATGGAGGAAAAAACAAGATAAACAATGGGCATAAAGTCAACAGAGTTTGGGTCATTGAGGTAGTTACAAGTAGTTCTGTGTTACCGGAATGTGAAATACTTGCTGTGTGGTTTGGGGGATACAAGGTGACTCTAGGAAAGTAGGTAGAGACTAAATCAAGAATAGACTTTGATTTCTGTTAAGGATTTTGGAATTTTCCTGAAGAAGTGTAGAGACATGAAAGAATCTGATTTTCCTTTTACCCAGATCGTTCTAGTGATGTGTGAATGGTAGACTGCATGGCAAGAGTGAAGGTGAGGAGACGTAATAGAAGGTATGGCGATTGTCCAAGTGAGAAAAGATGAGGTCTGGTATAAGGCGATGACTTGAAAAAGTATAATTGACAGGGCTTTTGATTAAATAGATTTGGTGAACAGAAAGACAAACAGGCCTTTATCAATGAAGTTCTTTTCTGTGAAGACCACCTATTCTAAACACATCCTAAACCATTGGAGATCCAACTGGAGGAGTTAAAATTGGATAAATACAAACAATGTGGCTATTGAATAGATACAACACTTACTCTCTGTTATGCCATAGGCTTGCTAAAGTCAATGCTTGAGATCCCCTTAAGTTAATTTTTAGTTTTTCTCATGAAAACCCTCTCTAAACAAAATAACAATCTATCTTTCTAGCATAGAGTTCCAGGATTATCTTTTATATACTTTTCCTCCTATAGGTAATTTGTTCTTTGTCTAACTCTATCATAAAGTAAGTCTTTTAAATGATATTTCCATAACAAATTTTCTTGGCTAATAAATCATGATCAGCTAATATAATTTGACCAACACACAAAACTTACTCTTTACCATTTGTGCTCTTCAATCAATTAAAAGGCTTGTACTCAAATCTTTTTTTCTAAATTGCCATGTTACCTGTAAGTGATTTATTTTCTTTCCATCTGCAAGAGCAGATGTCCGCTATGGAGTAGAACACTGCCACTGAGCTGTCAGCTATTCTTGTTCAGCCCTGGGGAATTCCATGCTCAGAGTGAGCAGGTAGAGTGAGCAGGAGGGAAGACAGGCAGGAAAAGTTGTGATTGACTGAACTCTCCATAGAGCAGCTAAACCAACTGCAAGTCTGTCCTTGTCTAGAATGAATGGGGATAGTGGCCTTTCATCCCCACTCTAAAACCCCAGTCATAGGTGTCTAAAGAAATGGAGCAACCAGCCTGAGGACAACCACAGCTCCTTGCTCATTTCTAGAGGAGTCAGACTTTGCACGATGTCACCGTAGTCACGAATGCGGGTGTAAGAGGGAAAGGCTGTTGCACGCCGGATTGGCTGTTAAGAAGCTTGAGGCTAACACAAGGCTCTCATTCTATCACTAAATTTTGCTGCCGTTAATCTAATATATAACTCTTAACCAAATGATCTGTTATCCATGCCCACAAAAGATTAGATTAGAGGCGGGCATTTTGACAGTAGCAGAGAGATTTGAAAGCTGATAACCTGATAGCGAGGAAAGGCATAAAATGCAAAGTAGGCATGGAGTCATGCTCTGCATTGCAGCAGAGTGCAAGAAAAGACAGATAAAATGATCAACTGCTGTCATCAAGGCAGATTAAATTATGACTTGTGTTTTTCATTTGAAACAGGGTTATATGTTGTTTCTTAAGAAAGGCTGCCATGAACATTTATCAGAATAAACACTGGATAGGAATTCGGAGGTTTTTATTTTTATTCTTTAAATTGTTTTCTTTTAAAAAATTTTTCTTTCTTCAGAGGTTTTTATTGATTAGAAAATTAGCACCATTAGAAATGTTTCATTCTCCTACAGTTTCTGCCATTAGCCTTGTAGAGAAGTCAAGAGGAGACCATGGCAGTGAGTGTCGCCTCTTTTCTGAGTTTTCTTAGATCTGCCCATCTTGCCTTGCAGTTTCCAAAGTGAGTTGCTTCTTCTATCGTCTGCAATCCTATTCTCATTTTCCTGCCATTTCATACATGTCAACACTCCTTGTTTTTCCTTAACTCCTTTGTTGATAGCTGAGTACCTAACATTTTTCCAGATGGGCAAAATGGCAAAGGAAATTTTTGTCCTTCTCATTATAACTAGCTTTCAGCTTTTCGCCATCCTTAATTGGTATAGAATGAACACTTGCCACATAGTCCACAGAATGAAAACCAAACAAAAAATTCCCAAATATTTATAATTTTTGTATAAAATATTAAAGCATTGAGAAGAACGTCAAAAGGCCTGAATTTAGAAAGTTACAACAACTAATCAATAACCTGGTCATGTAACCCTGTTGGAATGGGTAAAATTTCATGATAATACTCAGCTATATTAAAAAGCAACCCTTGGGTCAACCACGGTGGCTCAGCAGGCAGAGTGCTTGCCTGCCATGCCAGAGACCCGGGTTCAATTCCCGGTGCCTGCCCATGCAAAAATAAAAGCAGCCCTCCCCAAATCCTCATAAATCATATCATCCTCTTGCTGCAGTAGCTATTTCTACTACAAATTTTGTGGTTGGATTTTGAGTTCGAATTAATGTTCAAATTCGAATTAATGTGTTTAGTCATAATTCTATAGAAACAGAGAACTCCCTGACTAAAGTTGCAAATGTGCTCTTAGATATGACTTCATTATCCTGCAAGGAATATTCGTATGTGTGACTCTTGTGTTGAAGACGCCAGAGGCAGAAAGGATACAGATTCATTTATACAAGTATAATTGGGCTGAGTTCCCACTTAAAAGTCTGGGAACATCTCTCCACTGGACAGTCTTGGAAATTGCAATCAGCTTTCATATTAGAGATTTTACACAATGTATCAAAGTATCCAAAGGAAGCCATATAAGGAAATGAAGTCAACAAACACTACAGTCAGTTACTGTTCACTCCCAAGGAACATGTTTAAAGCCTTCTTTTGAAGGCTCTATTTAGGTTGTTCTATAAACCTAATAAAGGGGTTCTTAACCATCAGAGACAATTTTGGGCCAAATATTTCCCTGCTGTGGGGGGCTGTCCTGTGGATTGTAGCACCCCTGGCCTCTCGCCACTACATGCCTGCAGTAACCTTCAGTGATGATTACCAAAAACGTTTCCAGACATTGCCGAATGCCCTTGGACTGGGGGTGGGGAATGGTGGCAAATTAACCCAATTGGGACCCAATTCCCCAATCTTTTTTTTTTTTTTTTTTTAAATATGGACTGCTTCACGAATTTGTGTGTCATCCTTGCTCAGGGGCCATGCTAATCTTCTCTGTATTGTTCCAATTTTAGTATATGTGCTGCCAAAGCAAGCACCAATTCCCTAATCTTATCCCTACCCCAGGATGCTATTTTTATTTTGCAATCCTTTGTATACATGAACAACAGACCATATTTTCCATAAGGTATGGAGCTTTGTTTTTTTTCCCTTTGGATATTGGCAACTTTATCTCAGATGTCACTTGCTTCCAAACATCAGGATTTTAATTATATATGGATTACTTAAATATAAAATAATCACATTTTCATTTGAGCCTCACAGTAATTCGTGACAATTCAGGGCATGCGTTACTATCTCTGTGTTACAGAATAAGTTAAGTGAGGTTATGAAGTTTGTCCCAGGTCACCATAAAGGAAGAGTCCTTCTACCCTACATGGCCTCTCATGCGGGGATGGCGAAGTAATATTAACACACAGGCAGCTTTTTTAAAATGTAGAAAACATATTACCAAGGAGGAAAAACTAGCCACCAAAAACAGGAAATCCTTGTGAATACTTCAGTTATAATCTTCCTCACCCTGAACTCTTTTACAAATTGAACAATAAAATAGTTGAAAATGTGTCTTACAGAAAGATCTTCTGTAGGACAATGAAACCCAAAGAGAAACAAGTTAAAGGAAGAAAAACAAAAAGTATCCCTTTACCATGAATAATTCCATTTAATTTCTATACCTAGCTGAGTACTTCTGACTTAAAATTAAAAATGGTTTGCAATGGGGGATTTTTAAAGGAGTGTGTGGTTGACCTCCCCCTCCTTCGAATTTATTTGCCTTTTCTTCCCATGCTCACTATCTGTGCAGAAGTGGTGGTGGTGGTGGGATAAGTGAGAGAGAGGGTGGAAGAGAAAATGTAACATCTTTGACTGCCTTTGAATTTGCTTACTACATGCACGTATGAAGGCGGGGAGGTTGTTGATTGAACCACGGATAGGAAAGTCCAGGCTGATGGGTCCTTTTTTCTCTAATGCTTTCTGATTTCTTTAAAATTAACATTTTATTAGAGGGCCACAAATGTAATCGAGAGTTTCAGGATACATTCTGTTTCTGTTTTTCTATTAGCGATTCAAAGCTCTGCCTTCACAACTCAAAACTCTTGACTTAAATTGAACATAAAGCATTTGAATAACTCCAGCCACAGGCCATGCCCTGTCCTCTGGCTCACCTGGCATTAGCGTGAATGTTTGACGAGGCTTGTTCAAATTCTGGTACTTCCCACCTTGACTCAGTTTCTACCTGCTAGAACAGAGTGGCCTGCCAAGCTGTTGTGGACAAATGTGGTGAGTCACAGAATTTTTCTCCTTTTATTTCTAAACAAGTTAAGTGCAGAGACCACTGATAAGAGCGATCTTAACCAACTCGTTATCAGTCTCTGGTGGGGCAGTCCCTTTTCCTTCCTTCCCCCACACCACCCGCCCCCCAATCGCAGAACCCTCACCCAAAAGAAACAATCTACAAAACTTTTAAAGACATACTTGCTGCTTTGAGTGTTGGTATTTAATCTTGGAATTCATAGCTGTGGATTTGGAGTGGTTAGCCAAATTGTTACTGATATAGGCACTTTTCCTGGATAATTACCACTGCATTCAATATAAAGTGTTTCTTCTGTGGGTGCCTGGCCACTAACAAATTCAGATGTATTTTAACTTAATGCTTTCACTAATTTTTTTAATCTCAGTGACATAAAGTAATTTGTTTGAACCAGGAATTAATTTACATCACCGGTGTTTCATTTGCAAGATATGAACAATGAAGAATTATATAAATTTCATCCACATTTATTAAATCCTGAAGAAAAATAATGAGGCCCATTTCTTCCATAGTTTTTAGTGTCTTTGGGAAAAATGGACAATCAATAGCTGTTATAAAAGAACAGGATGATTTTATTATTTTCAAAGCCCTTAAATGAGGTTAATTCTGTTTTAAAAAATCTGGACAGGCCCTTATTAAAGCTCAGAAGAATGTAAATTGAAGGAAAAGGGAAAGAAAAGAATTATCCAATATATTTCTGTATTGAATGCATTGTATGTATGTTACTCTCTTTCACATTATTTCTTTTTTCTCTGAATAGTATATCTTGGTAATTTTGAAACGTGAATTTGTAACTCATGGACTTGACTCATATCATAATTCCAGTCAACTTCTATCCCAATTTATTTCTCCAAGGATTATTTTTTTTTGACAAAAGTTCCATTGTTTGGTATATGCTTATGGCAGGGATAGCCTATGACACCCAAATTAATGCTATCCCCTTTTCACGGTAGCAGATTTTGCATTTTGTCTTCCCAGTCAAGGACAACTTGCCCACATCTCCCAGTAGCTCAGAGAGGTCACATAACACATTTTCACCATAAAATGTGAGAGGAAAATGCTTCTGTCATTTCTGAGCCAAGGAAATTAAATAGCTGGTGTGGCTTTCACATCTTCTCTCTTGCCTCGTTCACCTGTTGGATGTTGATGCCCCACGGCAAACTTTAAAACCCATGTTGAGAATGACAGCACTGCTATTAGCTAGGTCTCAGTGTGAATGCATGAGACAGATCTAACTCTGTTCCCACAGCAGACCGTCAATACCTGCAATAGCCTGTTATATAAGCAAGAATTAAAATTCCATTGCCTCTAGCCACTGAAATGTTGGGGTTTATTTGTAACCCCAATAGCTAATGGTGTAACAATAGCTAATGTTACACCAACTAATATTTTGTCCTTTTTTCTTATGTTCTTTCAAATAATTTTTAAAACTTCTTGTTAAGTATTAACTATTAATTAAAATGTTGACTTTGTTTTATATTCATGAAGGTTTGAAAATATGAAATTGTCATTGCAGCAAGAGGATTAGAAAAAATTAAAGGAAAGCAAAATGACATTAATTTCCAAAGTTTTAATTGCACTCATTTATAAACACTGAAAAATGTCAAGTAGTCTAATTTCTATAGTTTCATTCCTGTGCCTCCTGTTAAAAAAGTCATTTTAGGGTGGGCCACGGTGGCTCAGCAGGTAAGGACGCTTGCCTGCTGTGCCCAAGGACCCAGGTTCGATTCCTGGTGCCTGCCCATGTAAAAAAAAAAAAAAAAAGTCATTTTATCTTTTTCATAAACAAGTACAGCATCCTCTCATTAACTCTTAGAATGATGAGTGTGCATGAAATAGCACAACTCATCATCAACAAAATCTTCTGGCATTACATTGTTCACAACTGCCTCATGAGAACAGATAAAATCAAATGGAAGTCCTCTTAAAGTGTTTTATATGTTTGTCTATCAATGGAAGCCATGAAACATATCCTTTAAGTAGAGCTAAGCCAAGGGTTCTGAATTAAGCCTCTCCCATCACCAGATTTATCACAAATCATTAGTATGACTAAAACTTTGACTGATATTCTAGGCAATGCATTTATTCGTCAGGCTAATGACAGAGACTCCAATTTCAATTACTTTAAAAGTTTTTTTTATAGTCTATTATACAATTTTAAATTCATTTCCCTAAAATGTTTAAAAGGTATTAATGAATTGTATTGTTATGAATATTGTTCATCTTTTAAGAACTATTTTCTCAGTAATATATTAGTCAAATGATGCTGAAATTTTCCCACTGGGCAGAATATTGAGCACTAAAAATCAAGACCTTTCACATTGGGATGCATATGCCTGTTACTTAGTGCTAGTTGCCAGGAATTGTGAAGATTCTGAGATTATTCCCTCTTTATAAGTTAACAAAGCCTGCAAGGGTTTCATAGGTGCTGGCAGAAGACACAAGACTCCTGGGTCAGAGACAAAGGATGTTAATACTCACAACACAGTAAGCCGCATGAACATCCTGTTTGCATCAATTCCCCCTGCACTGCAAGTCCTACAAGGGTGACACAGAGGGGCTCAAGTGGATGCTGTGCATATGGTGGTTTTCTATCACAACAGAGTGATCTGAATTTACTAATGGGTGGTAAGAAGACCTGCCTATTTTTTGGTCAGGGAGGGAGACATTAACTTTATTATAATGGACAATAAACAAAGGTGTCCTCTGACCCAGAGGGAAACACTATCTCTATCTTCAATGCTGTTCACTATACAAACATTCTTGAAAAGACAAAGTCAACCAGTGCTACAAGACATGCAGGAATGTGAGGCCCTGTGTAGAATTGCCTCCCCAAAGTGGTGACCATCAGTGTGGTATGGTTTCAGGGACTTGGCTGATACATGCACACCTATCCATCACAATTTTTTGTGATGCATAATTACTTTTTATTAATGCATATTACTTTTTCCTAGCAGCACCCACCCTCAAACACATTGCCCAGAGTTGGCTGCTGGTGTTCCTACATTACTGTTGTCAGCAACCATGCTGATTTGGCCTCCTCCACAATTTTGTTATTGCCCTCTTTTAATTCCTATTTCCTTCATTCTCCAGAATATGCTAGACAATGAACATTATGATCCTTTTGATACTATCCTTAAGCCTTAGATTTAGTTTTCCCCTCTCTGAGAATGTGGTTTGAGAGCATCGAAACATTAGGCTAATTAGCACCCATGTTTCTTTTTCTCTCTTTAAATAATGAAATCTAGACTCATATTATTTTCCTCTACATGTGTATCGGAGTAAGTTATAATAGAAGAAACAAGACCTGAAAGTAGATAAGGGGGACAAAGTTTAGGGTATAAACACAACAGTTATGTTTGGAACTAGGAAAGTACCTTACTGCACATTTAGTCTCATTGTATATATTGGTTTTTAATCTCTGTCCACTTACACACATGTGCACACACACACCTGTCTATTGTATTACTGAGTATATTTGATTGCCAGTATAGCAAGAATGAAATATATTCTCTGTATGAGCATATTAGTTTACTAAATGCTGCCAGAATGCAATATACCAGAAATGGAACAGCCTTGAAAAATGGGAATTTAAGTTACAAGTTTATAGTTCTAAGGCCATGAAAATGTTCAAACTAAGGCATCCAGAGAAAGATACCTTGACTCAAGAAAATCCAGCATCTGACACATGAGAAGGTATGTTGCTGGCATCAGCTGCTCCTGGTTCTATTGCTTCCAGCTTCTGCTGCCAGTGGTTTCCTAAGCATCTGTGGGCCTTCACTCAACTCTGCTGGGATACAACTCTAGATTTTGGCTTGCTTAGTATCTCATGGAATACAAGAGGAATATGTGTGGAAATGGATATTAAGGTTATGGGACAATACTGGAAGGATTATGAAGTTGGATGAGGTTGAATTTATTGATATGGGCCCACTCTAACTGTTTGATTGACTTGTTGGCTGAAATGTGGATGAAAAGGAGCCTACACAAAAAGTGGAAATGCCAGAACTGCCTTGAATATTGTACAAGAAAGTATCCAAAATCTTAGGAATACTGGAAAGTTGGGGTGGATGTATCATGTAAGACCTACTCATCCACCCTTATAACAACTCAATCCAGGCAGGACTACTAATGGCCCAGACCTTTCAGGAACAAAGGTTTGGGTGATCCCACCAGACAAAGAACCATGACCAGTTGAGGTGCTTGCTAAAGGTATCGGGAATATGCAGTGAGTAGTGGAAGAAAGTAGTTATAAATACTGTCTGTGACATGTGACTAATGCAATGAGGACTAAAGAACTATAATTGTTGTATTTGTTACATATTTATTTATGAATATATTTGCATATATTATTATTATATATGTATACGCAAAGTATCTTTGTTTTCCTTCCTTCTCTTATCACCTTATCACGTAAGTTCTATTAACTTTACATATGATAAAAGTATCATAGTATTTAAGCTACAGGATATCAAGAGGAAGAGTGAATGTCCTCCAAGGACCTGCATTTCCTGCCATAGCTGGCAGATCCCCTAGTGCCTACCTGTCCCACCCTAGACAATCTAGTGCTCAGTTCTTATCTTTATATTAAATCAGTTATTTCCCTCAAACACAAGATAAGCTAATTCACTTCTGTAAATGTCCCCCAGTTATTGCAGACCTTAAAATCACATCCTAAAAAAAATATTTATGATTAATAGACCAGTATAGAGATATAGAATTTGTACAAAATTAGAAAATATAATTTAAAAATATAGAATACCAAAAGGAAACAAAAAAGAGTAAAAATCTAAAAATGTGTGTATGATATCACAGTTAACAATAATCAGTGTTCAGCTCCTGACATCTACCCTGCTGGGATCTTCTCTCTCTCTCTCTCTCTCTCTCTCTCTCTCTCTCTCTCTCTGTCATTCATGCACACCCCCCCACACACACAATGCCAATTGCTCCACTTTTATCTGTTCCTCTTCTATATTCTTCTCTGGGGGGTTGCTTTGTCTCTTTCTATGGGTAATTGGCCCCTCCACAGCACCTGAGTTCACAGATCTGCCATTCAAGTACAGTGAAGATTTACCAGAGTTTGTTAGTCAAATTCTAAATTTCCACGGAAATAGAGAGGGCATAGAGTGGAAAATGGAGTAAATGTGTCCATTATATTCCAGCATGTGATCATACCATAACTCTTCTTATTAATTCCCCTTTATTGAATATTCTTCCCTCCCCTTCCTCAATATTTTCCCCTATTATAAGTAAATAGTGATAAATATACTTGGTGCAAAATCACATTTTTCCCCTTAAGATAAATTCCCAGAAGTAGAATTGCTGGTGCAAAGAACCGCTACATTTTAGAACTTTTGATATTGAAATTGCCTTTTGGAAAGTTTGTGCCAATTTATGCCATCTCTATCCACTTAAAAGCACGTGTTTTCCCCATGCTCTCATTTGGGTATATCAATTATTAGGTATATTAATAATTATTAATTATTGGATATATTAAAGTTAGCTCACTATTTTAATTTGCATGTTTTTACTTCCAAATGAGATTGAACTTTTTTCATAATCATGTTAGACATTTGTGTTTCTTCATGTCCTTTATTTTCTACTATTATTGTGTTAATTTTTATCAAATTGATTTTAAAGACTTCTCAGTTATAAAAGGTAATAATCCATTATATATACGAAGCAAATATTTTCCCAGGTTGTGCTTTGCCTTTTAAGGTTTTATATCTAGAGTTTAAACAGCTATGAAGTAGTTTCTCTCTCTCTTTTTTTTAAACCTATGTTTTAATTTTTAATGCAATTTCATTGAGATATATTCACATAACATAATCATTCAAAGTATATAATCAATGGTTCACAGTATTATCATATAGTTGTGCATTCATCATCACAACTGATATTTGAGCATTTTCATTGCTCCAAAGGCAATAAGAATAAACATAAAAATAAAAGTAAAAGAGAACACCCAAAACATCCCATACTTCCTATTCTCCTCTATTATTCATTTATTTTTTGTCTTTATTTTCTTATTCATCTGTTCATACCCTAGATAAAGGGAGTTTCAACTACAAAGTTTTCACAATCACATGGTCACTCTGAAAAAGCTCTATAGTTATATAGTCATCTTCAAGAAATAACAGTTTCAGGCAGTTCCCTGTAGCTACTCTACCACACCAAAAACTGAAAAGGGATATTTATATAATGCATAAAAATAACCTCTAGAATGACCTCTCGACACTATTTGAAATCTCTCAGCCACTGAAACTTTATTTTGCTTCATTTCTCTTCCTCCTTTTGGTCAAGAAG
>PVIY010023341.1:0-39499 GCA_004026745.1 Myrmecophaga tridactyla | reverse complement strand
AACCACTCTTGACTAAATCACATCATCCAGGGAGATGATCTGATTACAGTTTCAAACATACAGTATTGAATAGAGATTATTCTACCTTTATGAAATGATATTTTGATTAAAACATGGCTTTTCTAGGGGGCATAATTCCTTTCAAGCCAGCACATACTGTATTGTATAAAAAAGAGGTAAGAGCAATGCTTAGTTTCTAGTGAGTAGGCTAGGAAAGTGGTAATCATTGGAATGGAGAAGAACAGCCATTTGGGAAAGAAAAGTAAAGTATTTAGCTAAGAATGTTTTCAATTGTTATTGGTGTAATATTTATGTAAAGATACCCAGCATACTACTAAAATATGGGTTAGATCTTGAACAAAAGGTAAAGATATAAGGCTAGATTTTTATAGTGATACTATTTGAGTCTTCTGATATGGAGAGAATATGGTAAGTGCAGCCATTTAAGTGCCACAAGTCTCATAGGACATGGAAGGTAAGAGAATAGATAAAATGTTTTCCAAATAAAAAAAATTTGACTAAGTGAAATACGTATATGTATATATATATATTTATTTCATGGGATACCATATATATATTTCAATGGAATACCAACTGGTATATATGATGATTTCAATCAGATAGCTGGTCGAATTTGGCTTTCCATAAAAGTTGTGGGAAAGGTCTTTGTGGCTTTTCCTTATTGAGTCCATTGTCTGTCTCTAGTCAACAGATAATCATGAAATGGACCACTCCCTAGTCCACAAACACCTTCATCCTCCTAGATGTCTATTTCCATGCATGCTCTTATCTTCAAACCTTTATTACTTTCTTCCTATCCTCACTCTCAACAAATGACCTCTCATCTTGCTTCACAAGGAAAATAAATGTAATCAGGAAATGACTTTTCAAAGCTGTCCTACACTCCTCTGCATGTGTGTTTCTACACTCTGCCCTCCTGCCTTTCTTTCCCAGGCCAATAATTTCCCTAGATTTTGCTCCAGCATATCTCCTTTATCTTTCTTTTCATTTGTTTACTTTTCTTCATTGGCTCCATTTCATCAGTTATTCATCAGCTTTAATCTTAAAATCAAAATAAAAACCACAATAAACAGAAAGCCTGTCTTAACCCCACCTCCTGCTCTAGCCGCAGCCCTATCTTCCTACTCTTTATTTAAAATATCCCAACCAAGTTTTGTTTCCCTGACCTTTCCACTGAAATTGTACTTATCCTCATCCTCCACAGTCTCTATTTGTTAAATCCAAATATCAGTCCACATGACTTATCTTTTTAACCTATCAGCAGTATTTGACACTTCTGATCATTCTTTATATCTGGAAACATTTTCTCCACTGGATTTCCAGGATACCATGCATTCTTGGCTTTTCTTCTCTCACATCAGCCACTCCTGTTTGGTTTTCTTTATTATTTCCTCCTTATCTCCCTGATCTGTCATACTGGAGAACCAGGTATTAATCCTCAAAATACTTGTATCTTAAGTCTTTACATCATCCAGCTTCATGATTATAAATATAAATATGAATTATGCTAACAACTCCCAAATTTATATCTCTAGCTCTCAGCTCTGAACTCTAAAACCTACATACTCCATTTGATGCCTCCACATGGGCACATATGTAGACATCTCTCTATATATCCGAAACTAAATTCTGTGATTCTACCTAAACCTTTTTCTCCTTTAATCCTCCAATCTCAGTAAATGGAAACTTAGTTTTCCAGTTGCATATGCCAAAATGTTTGGTGTCATCTTTCACTAGCTTTCAAATCATACTTCCAATCTTCCATCAAACCAAGTCTTCTCTACTTTTAAA
Source organism: Myrmecophaga tridactyla (assembly GCA_004026745.1). Taxonomy (NCBI): domain Eukaryota; kingdom Metazoa; phylum Chordata; class Mammalia; order Pilosa; family Myrmecophagidae; genus Myrmecophaga; species Myrmecophaga tridactyla. The sequence goes on along the minus strand of PVIY010023341.1, from coordinate 37,687 downwards.
ACATATCCATAATATGGCCATTTCTCCATACCTCCATGTTTACTGTCCTGGTTCATGGTTCTATCATCTTTTTCTTAGATTATTCTAAGACCCTTCTAATTGACATCTCAGAATTTGTCCCTGCTCGAGCTGCACCCTATTCTCATCCCAGCAATCAGAATAAGCCTCTCTAAGTGAAAGTCAGATCATGTGTTCTGTGCTGCATAACTTCCCATCACTAAAAGTCAAGTTGCTTACAATGGTCTGCAAGACCCTATATTCTCTATTCTCTATAACCTCTGTGACCTCATCCTCTACATCTCTACTCATTTCGAACTTCACTCCAGCCACATTGGCCAACTTATTTTTCTTCAGGCTTGCCAGATGTGCTTCTACAGCAGGACCTTTGCACTTGCCATTATTTGCCTAGAATACTGTTTTCCTAGCTATCTCCCTCCTCATGTCATTGCTCAAATGTCACCTCCTTAGTGAACACTTCTATGATCATTATTTTTATAAATGCAAACTTTCTCCCTCTAGAATTCTCTGTCTTCCTTTTCTGGTGTAAGTGAAAAAGAACTCATTTAAAAGATTGTCCTAATTAAGAAACTGTAGATGATCTTATATCCTATATATATTTAATAATTATCTTACTTAGTGTTTCTTTCCAGAACTAGAATATTAACTCTATGAAGACAGATTTTGTCCTTTTTCCCCACTGTTATATCCCCAGTGAAATTCTTATGGAGAAAATTTTATAGTTTTAAAATGAGTAACTTTTTATGCTACTTTAAAATATATCTACATTTATGTGGATATGTGGTCATGATTAGATTCTTCTGTGTTCTAGAATATTGTGTCTCAACTCAGAAATGTGGTCTTAATATGAAAGCTGAAAATTAGATATTACTGTCTAACAAGTAAATTGCTATTTGATTGAGTTGACTAAATTGCCTTGTGATCTTGGCTGATTTAAGAAACATCCAACATGATCAGTTCTTCTTATTATGTTACTTATTTCTTAGTGCAATCACTCTTTAAGAATAATCTCACTGTACTTGTCTATATAAACCAAACGCTTTAATATATGGTCTGAAACATAATCCATAATAGTACCTGCTTTAGTCTGCTAAAGTTGCTGAAATGCAATATATGGGAAATGGGTTGGCTTTTCCAAATGTACAATTCTGAGGTCATAAAAATGTCCAAATCAAGGCATCAATAGGCAATGCTTTCTCCCGGAAGACTGGCCACAGTGATCCTCAAGGCACACATTGACGTTTACTAGTCTCTCCCTTCTTTCCTGAGTTTCTGTGCTTCCAGCTTCTTGTTTCAGTGGCTTCCCCTCATTTCTGCGTGTCCTTTTCTCTTAGCTTACCTGGATTTTATGTCTCAGTTTCTCTATAACATTTTCTCTGTCTTCTGTCTCTTAGCTTCTCTGTGACTTTTTTCTGTGTCTTCTCTCTTTCTTTTATCTTCTTATAAAGGACTCCAGTAGAGGATTAAGACCCACCTTGAATGAGGTGGGTCACATCTCAACTTGAATTAAGTTCTTATTCACAAAAAGATATGGGTTCACACCCACAGAAATGGATTAACTTTAAGAACATGATCTTTTCTGGGGTACATACAGCTTTAAGCCATCACACTGCACCCTTTGGACACCCTGAAGATGTGTTCTTTCCATATGCAAAATACATTCATTCCATCACAATATCTCAAATGGCTTAAATAATTTCAGTAACAGTATTAAGTAAAAAGTCTTATTACATCTGTTACAGGTGGGGTTTGCCTTTGGGGCACAGTTCCCCTTAAGCTGTGGACTTGTGAAATTTGGAACAAGTTATCTGCTTCCAAATATACAAAGGAGGAATGATGGAAATGTAAACTGTCCCATTGCTGTAGGGAGGAATTGGAAACTAAACAGGGGTCAGCAGTCCAAAACAGTTCAGAAAACTTGCAGGGCAAGCTACATAAGTTTCCATAGTCTGAGATTCATCTATAGAATGATGTTTTGCTCTTAGGGCTTGATAGAGCAGCAGTCCCATCCTTTCCAATGGCTTATGCAACATCCATGATCTCTCCAAACACTGGGGTGAATAAACCAACATCTCCAAGCATTAGGGTGACAGCCAGACTCTGGGCCTCACCCTCTAGCATCTGGGTGGTGGCCAGACTCTCCACAATCTTCAGGGCACAGGCTTAACCCCCTCAAAAGAGTGGGGTGTTAGCCAGACTCTCCCCAATCCCTGGGAAATGTGCTCCACCCTTTCTGAAGACTGGGGTGGCAGCACTCCTCCTGAACAATGATGGTGGGGAAAGGATGAGTGTGCAAGCTCTCCACTGTCTCACAGATTTCTGAGAACCCTGGAAGGTTACACTTTTCCTGAACAACAGGGAAGAAAGCCCACCCTCTGCAAGCTCTGAGGCATATTCAGCCTTTCCACATACATGGTTTGGTCTGCTCTCCTGGCCTGCAGAATCTTTGCTACAGACCTCAGCTTCCATGGCTCAGCCTTTGAATTAATTTTTCCTTCAATCTATCCTTTTTCTGTCTCTTTTAGTCCAGATAAGCAGTAATTCCATTCATACAGATCTCACAAAAAACTTGTGTGATTCACATGCAGTACATAGGGTTCTCAACTGCTAGATAGTGGGTTTTTCCACAGATCCTTTCTGGACAACTGAATTTCCAATCCTGACTTGTACTGAAATGGCAGACTGGTCCCATGTTCAGTTAAATCCTCCCATGGGGCACTAGTCTTTGGTAACTCACTTTCCAGAAGCTCAGAATTTTTCAAACCAGCAATTTCTGGTGTCTTTGAGCAGGGGAGTTCATTTCTCAGCTTATCCCTTTCCTTTCATGTTTTACTATAACTGCAAGGAGAAGCCAGGACATGCTTCCCATATTTAGGTTGGAAATCTCCTTAACTTAGTATCCAAGCTTGTCATTTTCAAATTCTGCTTTCCCTCTGATATCAGGACTCAGTTTTCCCAAATTCTCTGCCACTTTAGAATAAGGATCGCCATCCTTTGAGTTGGCAACGACATATTCATAATTTCTGTCTAAGGCCTCATTGGAAGTACCTTTAATACACATATTTCTACCAACACTCTCTTCAAAGCAATGTTGATCTTTTCTGTCTTTCACTACCTGTGGATGGTTTGAAGCTCTATGTATCCCAGAAAAATATGTTCTTAGTTTCCTATAAGTGTGAACCCATTGTAAGCAGGACCTTTTGATGAATCTACTTCAGTTAAGAAGGGGCAGCTCATCTCAATCAGAATGGACCTTTATCCCAGTACTGGAGTCCTTTATAAGCTGAGTGAAATTTAGGCAGAGAGAGAGAAAGTCATAAGAAGCAAGAGGTTAGACATCAACAGAACCAAAAGAGAAGAGATGAAAAGATGATGCCATGGCTTTTGAGATGTGACAGAGCCAAGGATCACTGGCAGCCAGCCCCAGATGGCCACAGTCTTATGAGAGAAAGCAGTGCCTTGATGATGCCTTGATTTGTATCTCTTTTAGCCTCAAAACTGCAAGCTAATAAATTCCCATAGTTTAAGCCAACCCATTTCATGTATTTGCTTAAGCAGCCCAGGACACTAAAATGCTACCTCTCAGTTATCTTGTCTTTATTTGTAATTATTTACCACATTGTTAAAATTTCAACTAATTATGAAATTTCAAATGTAATTTCAGCTACAACAGAGCTCATCTTATTCTAAGGAAATTATCTGCACTCTACACAAAATCAGAAGCTCTTTAGCTAGTGAAGACGAAGCACAAGATGTGTATGCAGAGACCAGAATCTTCTCAGATTGCTTTTTTAGAGTACTATCCTGGAACACCTTAAATTTGAAGCACTATTCTGTTTTCCTATAAAGAATATTTGGAATTTCCTTTCATGCATTGTTTTAAACAATTAACTTCAACAACTCATTACAGGTAATGTTTAAGTGCTGGAATTTGGAGGAAGTATTTTTGGTAGATGGATGGTATCTGGCATACATCAACACAAAGCCAGGCTAATTTCATTTATTATTTAATCTTGTCTGCTATGGATCAGCTGGAGCATGCAGGGGCAGGTGCAGTGATTGTCAGAGACACATCACTCTCAATCCCCAACTATTGTTTTTAGAGCAACAAGTGAGGAGATTGCTGTCTTTTTTGCAAGACTGATAAACTAGGGAATAATAAAATTGGGCCCACTTTCATGCATTTTTAAAAAATAATTCTGGATCTTATGTGACAGCAGAAGTTCCCTTTGAAGGAAATGGAAGAACACCAGCTGCTAATATACTACTGGGGTGCAGAAGGAGTGTTGAGAGTAGATATTTTAGTTTGCAAATACTTGCTGATTTTTGTTGCTTGATATAACAATATTCTGTATCTTGGCTTGTTCAGTTATATTAGAACAAAAGAGCAATCAAAAGCATTAGGGTGAAAGCATATTTTGGTGGAGCCTATACCTATAACCTATAGTCTCTCTTGGCCTTGTATCCAGGCAAATCAGTAATTGTAATGTCCTTTATGTAACTTCCACAGACACCTTCATCTTGCTTCCAATTGGTAAATATGTCGGGATAAATAACAAAAACAAAACAATGGCCTTAAAGTGGTGACAATTACTCACCTGTCATGACTATTCACAATCTCAACTGGATTATTTTACTTTTTTACTTCTTTTTATATTATTTTTATTTTTAATTATAAAACATGCTTTGCTAAATAAGTCAAGAATGCATAAATATGCAAGGTAAAGTGTGGAATTTTCCCTCATTCCATCCCATTGTCATTACCCTGTATAGAAAACAAGAAAGTATCATCGATAAGCTGTACATTCTTTGAAACACATAGTTATGCATTTATATGCATGTCACATATAAAATACTTATATATTTTTCACCTTTCGTAAAAAACATAATAGTATTATTTTCTGGAATTTTTTCTCTTTAGCATTATTTGTGAGCTATCTTTGATATAACTAAATCTAATTCTGCTACCTTATTTGAAATAGCTTCATTTTGTTCCAACTATGAGTTTCTCATATTTTATATGACCAGTCTTCTAAGAGAGATATCAAGTTATCTCCAATTATTTTATGAGCACAAATTTTACACATGTCACTCTCTCTGGAGTGACATTCCCTGAAATTCAATTATAGAACAAATGTTTAATTCACTTTTAATTTTGATAAATACTGCAAAATTCTACCCTGTGTTAGATCATTTTTAAACCTTTTCTCAGTTGACCTCCAGATCCTACTTGATTTATAACTTAAGGCATTCTAAAAGAAACAAGTTAATGGTGTTTTGTTTTTACTTTGTGAGTGAAAAAGGAACTGCAATCCCTGAGGTCCTCTGATAATAGAAATTTTCTGTATATAGTTGAGACAAAGAGAAAAAAAGGGATAATAAAAGTAAGCTCAAACTCATGATAAAATTTGTGAGCAAACTACATGACCTAAAATACATAAAGCAGAATTTGCTAGTATTTTAGGAGAACTATAAAAACCCCAACTATAGTTGGATGCTTTCATTTTCCTCACTCAGAAAATGACAGTTAAAGATTGGATGAATAATAGAAAGATACAGCAATGCACTTTTCTATTTAAATCTAAAGATACAGAAAGTTTAAGAAATAGTAATTTGGAAAAGATCTGTATTATGAGCTCTCAAAAAAGATAACAATTAATAAAAGGTAAAAAGAAATTTGTGACAAATGAGGATTTTATATTTTAATAAAGGAACATAAATATTTAAGTATAATAATTAAGGACAGACGTTCACTTACACTATGGTGTCAAATACACCAATTGATAGTATTGCCAAGTGAACGTAATTGGATATTTCAAACAACCTTCTAGGAATTATTTGCATGATTCAGATGACATTAAAATTAAAGCTGTCAATTTTAATTGCATGATTAATAAACTAAGCCAATAGTCTATAGAATATGTACCTAACAGTTACGCAAAACATATTATTTTTGTGCTAATATGGAATATTCACAAAACCAACTGAGAGTAGATGACAGTCATAAAAATTCTAAGAGTCAATAAGAAAATAAAATACAAAAACAAAATGACCACTATAGAATAAAATTAGTAATTACCTCCTCCCCACTTGATGAATTATAAAGTAAAATTGTACCTATCTGGAAAGCTTAAACAAGAAAAAGAGAAAACTATCAGATGGTGGTATCAAAGATAAAATCAAATGGGATTCTAAGATGATAGTTACTTAGAATTCAGTAAAAATAAAATCACCATGTGTCAAATTATTTTGAAAACACTTAAAGCCATACTTAAAGGAAAGTTCAGGGCTGCAAATTTACTTACAAGGAAAAAAATACATGAAATGCCAAAAATGGCACAAGAAGCAAAAGATAATTTAAAGAAATATTAGCCATTAGAAATGGAAATGTAATCAAAATCCTTTTCCATGCAATACCTTGGAAGGGTCTCAAAGATATGATTCCAAGTGAGGAAAGTCAGTACAAAACCTATGTGCTGTATGAGTGCATTTATTTGATATTCTCAGAAATGAAACTATAGTGATGGACAGCACATTTGTGGTTGCCAGGGGTAGGGCTGTGGGAGGGTGTGACTATAAAGGGGTAGTTTGAAGAAGTTTTGAGGAATGATGGAACTGTTTTGTATCTTCATTGTAGTGATGATACTAGGATTTAATACGTGCTGAAACTCATAAAACTGTACATTAAAAGGAAAATATCAATTTTACTGTAAGATAATTTCAAATTTAACTTAAAAAATCTTTGCTCATCCATCAATCTTGAGAGCTCTACTTGAGAGCATTTCCCAAACTACACAAAATATAGTTAGTTACTCTCTATCACAAAGGAATTGTTCAACTATTACCCTGACAAATAATGGAGAAAAACATTTTGAAGAAAATGTAAAAATAAAAGCAAAACCTATTTTAAAACATAGAGGACAATCCAAATAAATCTATCTATAAGTCACATCCAGAGGCAAACTAACACCACTGTAAAAATGACAATTTTTCCCAAATTAATCCATAAATTCAATTGGATCTACTTCTTGTTAAAGTCCTTGGTAGATTTTGGGAGGTGTGCTGGTTTGAAAGGATTTATGTACCCTAGAAAAGCCACGTTATAATCCTAATCAATCTTATGGGAACAACATTTTCTCCTAATCCCTATTCAATACTATAAATTGGAAACTTGAATAGGTTATTTCCACGGAGATGTAAACATGATTAGATGGAGACGTGTCTCCACCCATTCTATGTGGGTCGTGATTAGGTTACTGGAATCCTATAAAGGAGGAGACATTTTGGACAGAGTTCCTTTTGAGAACGAAGAGAGAGCCACAGAACCATGACAGAAGGATGAGAGAACCACAGGGTCCACCAGCCGGTGACCTTTGGAGATGAAGAAGGAAAACACCTACTGGGGAGCTTCATGAACCAAGACCCATGGAGAGAAAGCTAGCAGATGCCGCCATGTTTGCCATGTGCCCTTCCAGCTGAGAGAGAAATGCTGAACATCATTGGCCTTCTTGAACCGAGGTATTTTACCCTGGATGCCTTAGATTGGACATTTCTATAGACTTGTCTTAATTTGGACAATTTCATAGCCTTAGAACTATAAACTAGCAACTTATTTAATTCCCCTTTTTAAAAGCCATTCCGTTTCTGGTATATTGCATCTGGTAGCTAGCAAACTAGAACAGGGGGCATATTCAGAATACAAACACTATTAATAATGTTCATCCCCCCTCATAATCAGAGAAATACAATTGCTACAGCATTGCTGAGCAAAAATGCAGACAGATAAATGGTAGCAAAGCCAGCAGTATTTGCACTCTTGGTGTAAGTGAAACTGGAGCAACTATTCTAAAGCAGTATGGCAGTATTTAGTAAATATAAGTATGCTTGTATGCTGAAAAGCAACACATTTCACTACTAGAATTACATGCCAGAAATATCGGCAGATACTCACATGAAGACCTGTATGGACAGTATCATAGCAGAATTTTTATTCCTGTTAAGGGAGAGTTGAAAACCACCCATGTGTCTGATCACTAGCTGCGATGATTTAGTAAAACAAGTGTATGCCTAGGATTGAAAATCATGCCACAGTCAGGAACAATGTACTAGACAATCATATCCAACATGAATAGATTTTATAAGCATATGTTGTATGAAAAAAATAAACTTAAAAACACACAGATGTGTCCAAAATGATCTCTGAAGCACAAATTTGAAAAGGCATACCTTAAAATAAATATAAGGCAGGACTTATGGCCATAGGAACTGGGATAGGGCATAGATATTAAAAGGAAATTAATCAATGAAGTAATGAAAACAGAATAACAAAGAAGCCTGGCATTGAGTGCATACTGATTTTACAGGGTCCAAATATTGAAAGAACTTGCAAATCTCTGCAGTTGTATTCAGAGAAGCTTTCATAAAGGTAAAGAGTTTAGTGCAACAGGACAAAGTCAGTGGAAACAATCACTGACGGTCCAAGACTCCCAGGGTCAGGCCACTAGGGTCCTTTCCCAGTCAGATAGGACACACTTCATCTTTGGCTTATGAACCACCAAGAGGCAAGGAAACTTGATATCAGGAAAACCCAGACAAATGTTTGCAAGTGGGTCTATTATAGCCTGGTGACTACATAGGCAAGCTGGGCTCCGGTTCCAGTTAAATTAAGTGTAAACTATTAATTTATACATCCTTAAACAATGTAGACAAGCTGTTCCCAGGTGCTTCCAAGAGAGCTTTGAACTTTAAAAAGCACATTATAAATCACTAGCTGGCCCATTTCATTTTTACCTTGGCCAAATGTTAGCTCTAGGTGGTCCTAGGCCAGTATGTAACTGTCACAGTATGATGCAGTTAAGGTAACTGCATCAGAAACGGTGCACCTGTTGTGCTTATGCATTGTATTATAGGTGGATGCTACAGCCCATGTGTGTGGGATTTTCTGCAGCATGCTTCACTGGCCTGGGGCAACACCTGGCCAGATAGGATATATTTTAGGCTTCTAGACCATACAGTCTCTGTCCTAACTACTCAACTCAAATGCCATGGCAATAGATAATACTTAAGAGAGTGAGCATTGCTGTGTTCCGATTAAGCAACATAGCATAAATCTGAATCATCTGGAGGACATTTAAAAACACACATTGATGGACCTCACCTTTGGAACTTCTGACTGATCAGCTTGGACAGGTCCTGAGAATATCCATTTCTCACTGGCCTATGGATCACATTTGAGCACCACTGCTGTATACTACTCCATTTGTGTGACTTTGTCCCAATTTATTTATCCATTCTACTTCTGGGTGTATATATGGGTTTACAATTTTGGGCTGTTAGACATTGAACTGTGTGATTCCAGGAGAGAAAGTGAAAATTTAGAGCTGATGCAATCTCCTAGAGAAAAATGATAGAGAGAAGGAATATTTTCAACACTTTTAGCCGTTTTCCACTAACCATTTAAAGATTCTATCGCTGTAGGTTTTCCCCATGACTTAATGAAACTATTAGTTAGTTATTTTCTGTTAACATACATATGAAGTCAGCCTCTGAGTTGACTGTCTATTGATTGCTCATCTGTTCACGTTGTATGGAATGGACTTGTCTTGCCACCATGAGCGTTTTGAATGATGTGCAGAATCCTTGGTGATCCAGTCTCTCCCACCACCCCCCAAATACATTTTAGAAAATTGTTTAGGAGAGTCCAAAAGCAACACAGAAATTCTGAGTAAAAGAATAAAAAAAGAACATGAAATTCATCTGGAAAGTTAAAGAAGGTGAGAGAGAGGCATTGGGGCTTCTTCTAATTCGGCAGGAATAAATTCAGCAGAGAAAATTGCTGGCTACGACTTGGGGGGGTTTGTTAGGATTTGACTGAAGCTTCTATAATAAAGAAGGAATAGTCACTTTTCTTGTATCTCATTTTCTACATCATTGCGTGATTTTATAGAGCTCTCTGAAATAAAGAGAATTACACACGTTTTCTTCATAAGGACAGATACTTTTTTTGTGAAACTCAAGGCAGATTTCTGGTTGCTTCAAGAACCAATGATCATTTTGTTAATGGGAGTGGGTATGTACTTCTGGGTTGAGTACAAATTTCAAGAAGTAACTAGTAAAAATAAAAAGCTTAATTTGGCATAAATTTGTGAAATTCTCATACAAGTTGGTATATCAAATTCAAGAAAAGAGTGTTTTCTTAGGTTATAATGAAGTCCTTTTCACATTGCCAAATGTAATTTAAAAGATAATTTTTCCCATTCAATTTTTTTTCCTAACGTCTGTCCTTTAGCATTAGGAACTCCACCCACCAGAGGAACAGTCAGGACTCTTTATTGTTCTGCATGTCAATCTCCAGATTTGGAAAAAAAATGAAGCCCATAAAAATGATAACCATATCATGAAATACTGCGTGTGATTCAGAATACAAATGGTTTAGAAGTACAGAAATAAAAGGCCATATGGCATAGAATGATCATGCAAGGCTTTAGAGAAAAAGTGAGCTTAAGCAGACTTTAAAATGCTAGCCCCACTTTTTACAGAGTTTGTTCTAGATAAAAGGAAAATAACCTAAAGAGAGGGAGGAGGCAAGCATGAATAGATTGAACTCTTAGGACATCTAATGCAGAAGGCACTGCAGCTTTTTGGATGGTGCAGGTGATAGACAACAGGGAAGTGTTTTCTTTTACAAGAAAAGTCATTTTTGACAGACCAATTATTTTTCATAGCTTTACTTAAAACCCTGATGAAAAAGCAGTTAAGATCGCTTTGCTCAACTCTGTGAATTTTATTTTTGCTTTTTGCTTTCTTGCTGTATTTCACTTTCCCATTAAAACAAAACAAATAACAACAACAGCAACAAAATTTTTTGATAGGTTTAAAAGTTCATGTGATTAAAAGGTGTACGTCATTTTGCGTTACATTGTTCCAGTTATATATTCCCAAACCTAAAACTGATTTACCATTTATTTATCATCGCTGCATCCACGTGGCCTCCCAAATGGTGTTTTGTGCACAGTGCCAAGTGCTTAGCTAGTAGGTGATATGGTGTGTCTTTGAAGCAAATGTGATCATTTTCCATCAAGGACTCTAAAGTTAACCAAAAAATTACTAGGAACAGAGCTCTTGTTCTACATAAAAGATGCACTTGTCTCCATATTCGACTATTTTTTTTTTTTTTGGTTGATTCTCTCTTCTCTTTTGGACTTAAATTACATATATACTTATGAATGTCACACATACACACGTATATTACAAGTGTTCACTGTCTGAAAATATGCTTCTTTTGTCTGTTTCTGTTCTCTCCACTTCCCCTATTCTTTGGTTTCTTCATGTTTCTATATGATTATTTTATTCTCACCTACTTCACTGTCTGCCTTTAGCTGCATCTATTGATTTCTTAATTTTAATTACTGGGTTTTTTATCTGGTTCTAAATTTTTATTTTATTTTCTAATTTCTAGTTTTGTATGAATTTTTTCATTTTGACATCCTATCTTCATGGACATATTATTCATAATTAGTTAATACCTGAGTTTGATAACTCATAATCTGGATCTCTGGCCTTTGTTATATCCCATTTACTAAAGAGTTTTGCACTTATGGTTATTTTTTATGAAAAATTGGAGATCTAACTTGTGATTCTGGAGAGGGTTTTATTTTTCCAGCGAGGACTTATTTTTCCTTTGGGCAGCATTAGGATAAGGACAGATGGACTTCAAACCAGATATGAGTTGGCTTCCTTTGAATTTGGCTTTCAGGCTGTAAGAGCTTGTCAACTCTGAGTTCACACCTGTTCCAAACAGTAGCCCTCTGAGGACCTTGGCTGAAAGTCTGGCCTGACCACCAGGGCCTTTATACCTTGGTGGGCTCGAAACTCCTGTTTTGCTCTCTCCAGAGCTAGAGGTGACGTCACCAGCTTCTCAGAACTTCCCTGAAGCCGCTGATTTCGATTTGGCAAATACCTGAGATGAAATGTGGTGCAAAATACCTGGTTTATTATTTTAGGCAACTCTTTGTTCCCTTTAGTATTCATTCCTCAAACATCACTGTCTTTATGCTTCAATGCCTTCAGATGGTTATTGTTGTGGGTTTTTTCTTTTTAACTTTATACAGCTTTCCTAATTGCTGTTCGCCAGAGGGTTTGTCTCATGAAAACTAACCTACCATAGCTTGACATAGAAGTTTCTTTCAGTCTTCATTTCATTTTATGTCTTTTTATGACTCCCTTGGTTCTATTGAATGGTAATCATATTCTCTTTCTTTTTCCTTCTGAAAATGCTAAGTAGATGAGGTGAAAAGTTTTCCTCTGTTTCTTACGGTAATTCTTTTTTCAGAATTATTCCCTTTTTTTCAGAGAATTATTCTGTTTCTTTTGCTACACATATCTTATTTGAAGATGTATCTAGTTTCAGGATTTTCTTACAGCCAAGGTGAGTGGACGGTGATTAGCCATCCTCTGAGGTGTCTACAAATCCCATCCCAGCTCTGTACCCTGAAGTTCTGACTGGTGTGCAGGCTAACGTGTTTAGTTTGAGATTCCCGGTAGGCATGGCTCAGGCAGGGCTGGCCTGCTTAAATGCCTAGAAGGATAATACATACAAAATAGATGCACAGATCATGCTCCTCTGGAACAAAAGGATATGTGAGGCAACAGGAGATGGCTTCCTCTGCTGATTATATTAAGGGCATTGTTTTTTAATCAGCATTTATTAAATAAACAAACTAATCAATTTTTTTTCTACTCTTATGCTAAAATGCAGTTAGAGCACTCTAACTGCAAATGTATGGCATTTGATAACCTTATTCATCTTCAGATATCCCTATGGGGTAAGTACAATTATTATACCTATTAAAATCAACACCTATCTAAGGGCGTGGTGAAATGAGCTAATGTATATTAAGCATTTAGCTTAGATCCTAATGCTTCATAAGTCGTTTATAAATCTTAGATTTTTTATGGTTAGTTTAAGTGCACCTTTTTTCAACTGTATTGGAGACAGAGTTTGAAAGAGACATATCCCAGTGTCCAGGCAAAATTCAGTTGATAAGCAAATGCCAAAAGAGCCACAATCACAGAGTAAAAAATATCTTCTTCCTCAAGGCTTACTTCTTATACAGTAGCACTGTTATAAGTCATGTTCTTTGAGAGACTCATTTGAAAGTGTTTCAGGAGAAATGCACTTTTTTTTCTTTATGTGTCAATAAAAGTTTAGCTGGTTACCATATGCTAGAAGGGCAGGTGCATCTTTACATTTTATATTAACTCTGGGGAAACTTCCTTGGACTCAGTTTGCATTTTCTAAAACTGAAGACAGAATTTGTAATATTTTCCATGGTAAGGATGAAAATATGCATTTCCTTTATTGATATCTAATGGAACTTTCCTCAGCAGAATCATATTTTGAATATCCATGAAGGAAAACATACAGACTTGTCTATGCCTTAGTAAGAACTAATTCTGATTCTTCTATTATTGATTGGACTCATATATTAAGTAAAGTGGCTCATGGCATCTATAGGGAGTACTTTGTATTTCCAGGATGCTGTTCTTAGCAGAATTAATGGTTATCCCCTCAGAATGTAATGAATCAAAGAAAAGCAAACTTGTGTGTAGTGTATCACATGGAAAACTCTTTAAAAAACCTAAAGGTGTATTTTAAAAAGGAAAATTCCTGAAGACTTCTCAAAGAAACAACATATCAGACCACAGGTGATTCATTTTATGTCTTGACACAGTTGTACTTATAAAAGTATTTTAGGTTCACTTTTTTTTTTTTTTTGGTATGGGCAGGCACAGGGAATGGAACCCGAGTCTCTGGCATGGCAGGCAAGAATTCTGTTAGGGCTCACTTTTCATGCTAAACTGCAGATTCTTTGCAAGCCAGAACCATGCTTATTCTGAAGGCATCTGGTGCAGTGCCAACAAGTTGGGAGATTAATGCAAAGTCAAATAGAAAATGTGAAATGACTCATAAATGCTGAATGAAGCATCGCTTAGAAAAAAAATGTCTATCACAATCCCATATAATAGAATTCATGTTTTACCTACATTGGGATTGTCAAGCACAGCATTTAATAAGGTGAAGTATTTCAGGAGGGTGACTGTGGGGTATAGCATAGTAGCTAAGTGCCTGGTGCATGCCCCTACCTGGGCCAGAGGGTAATTCCCATTGATGGCAGGGTGGGCTCAGGCTTTCAGGGGACTGAAGCTTTTCCAATTATGGAGAACTTCCTTAAGAAGAAAAAAAATAATAATATGAATGCAAAATCGATTTTAAAAGTAATTGTTTAGAAGAAGAAAAGAAAGAACGTTATAATTATGAAATTGGTAACAAATACCACAAACCTCATAAAATCAAGACAAACATATTTTTATGAATTACCTGGTGTGCCTTTATTATGCTTTTGCATCATGCTTTCATTCCCTACATTTTTTTTTCTTTCCTTACATTTTTGGTTGCCTCTTCATATGACAATGGTTTCATAATGTTCCAGTAGAGGGATTGGGAATATTCAGTCTTTTCTTTCACAAAATTGAGCAACAACAAAAAGTATCTATAGTTTAGAGTATTGTTTTTCCAATACACACCTCATTATTGGTAATATTGTGCTAAGATGACATGTGGCATATTAAGATTCATCAAGCATGCCACTTTATATGCAGGTGTACTGTATACTACTCTACAAAGAGAAGTCCATGAAAAATTCTATTTCTCAAGGTTTATAGAAAAAGAGAAAAGCATGGTGTATTAACAGTTGTAAATGCTGCATGATCAAGGACATTCATGACAAGTGAGAACGTCTATTTTGATTAGATGTTGAAAAGAACAGAATCTTCCACTTACAATACATTTCAAACAGTGTTTCTTGACTATTACCAAATACTTCTGGCACTGAGCTCCAAAAACAAATTCCTATTGAGATGTGAAGGCAACAGTTTTCTATTACTGCATAACAACTTACTGCAAACTTTGTAGCTTAAAATTAGAAAAGTTATTGCCTTCCATTTCCATTTGTCAGTCAGAAATCCAGGAATGACATGATTGAATTCGCCGCTCAGGGTCAAAGTGTCAGCCAAGGCTGTGGGTCTCATCTGGGACTCAGGATCCTCTTTCGAACTCACTGGCTGTTGGCCAAAATCAGTTCCTCTTGGTTGTAGTTCATGTGTTTCTGCTAGATGGCCTCTAAGAACTATGCTCAGGTTCTAGAGGATCCCTGAAGTCCCTTGCCACGTGCCCCCATAGACAATTGCAATGTGGGCATTTTCTTTCCAATAGGCCAGCTAGAATGCATCATTCTAATTTCTTCTTCTGCAATCATCCAGAGAAAACTCTGTTTTCAGGTCAACTGTTTTGGGACCTATTTATATATGCAAAATTTCTTCATAGACATACTTAGATGACTGCTTGATTGAATAGCTGAGAGAAGGAATCTTGGAGGCCATCTTAGAATTATACCTGGCAGAGTGACATTTGGACATGTAAACTTTGTGTAAAAATATAAGGTGCTCTGTCATAGTGGGTGATGAGAGAATTTTTAGAGTATGAGTATTGACTTACCTATACATGGAAATGACCTTAACCATATATTATGTCCCTTTAAATCCAGACTAAATGTATCCAAATTCAACCTTCCCTTTACAGTATCTCCAAAATGCATTTCACTGCTCCAATACCATCCCATATAAAGGAAAACATGATGAAAGAAAACTTAAAGTATATAGAGAAAACTTTTTACCTGTAACATTAAAATATCTCAGTTTGCAAACTTTACCAGAAAAAAAAGTCCATTTGAAAACATTCTTCAGTCCTCTCCCAGGGCCTTGGAAAGAGCCCTGAAATTAAGCTTATTTAGTTTCATAGTAACCTCACTTATGAGTAAGAACAATATATAGAAACTGCTCTGAATTATTTGTAACAAATTGAAAAGTAACAAAATTTAATGTAAATATTAGATGATATTAGGGAAGAAATATTGCTGTTCTGTGGGGCATATGGCTTTTGTTTGTCTCTCATCCTTTCTCTTTCACTCTCTTTTTATTATCAGAGCTCCTTTTTTTCCCTCTTGGTAAATCCATTACATGTCGCATAAATGGGAACAAATGGTACTGGCCATGTAACACAAATGTGGTGGTTTGAAAGTTGTATGTACCCCAGAAAAACCTGTTCTTAAGTCTAATACATTCCTGTGGTTGTAAATCCATTGTAAACCTTTAGATGAGGCTACTTCTGTTCAAGTGTTACCATCTCATGCCTTAATCCTCTTAATTGAGAGAGACAGAGAGAGAGAGAGAGAGAGAGCAAGCACCACAGAAGCCAGAAGCTGAACACAATGAAAGCCAGAAGAGAAGAGAGAGACTAGCAGATGACATCATGTGCCTTGTCATGTAGCTGAGGAGCCAAGGATCACTGGCAGCCAGTATTCAGGAAGAAAGTATTGCCTTGATGATGTCTTAATATGGACATTCCAAGACTTTCACCTTGAGCGAATAAATTTCCATTGCTTAAGGCAAACTATTTCATAGTATTGCTTTAAGCAACCTAGGAAACTAAAACAACTGGTAAAGCAAAATATCCTGCCACCAGCAATAGGCACAGTTTCCAAGTTTATCAATCCAAATCCTCTTTCCTACTTCTACTGAATTACCAGGAAAGATGTGGGCTTGCCTCAGTGCGATCATTATGTAAACCTCAAGTTGGCAGTGGTCATTTTGCTACTGTGTGTGGAAAGCGTATTTGAGCAGGAAGCTAAAAAGAAAATTGGACCAAGATCTGGACAAAATCCAATGACATCATTTGTCCTATGAATTCTGCCAATTACTTATATGAGCCAATACATTCTTTATCTTTTGCTAAAGTAGTTAAAGTTTCTTGAAGATTTGAAGATTCTTGACTCATGTATTTTCACAATCTGTGTGAATTCAGTTGTAATGTATGGTAGGGTTTCATGGCAGCTTATTAGTGAAGAAAAAGAAGCTAGAAGCCAATGGATTCAGAGCTTTTGTAAAAAGAGCACTTCTTCTTACTCTAGTGTGGACCAGATCTCTTTGTGTGGGGATTGAATCAGAGTTTCTGTCCAGGGTCATGTCTACAAGTACTTACAAATAACAAAGAGAGGTCAATTGTACTTTTGTAGATTGAATTCTGTCCCCCTAAAGAAGTCTTAATCCCCTATAGCTGTTAATGTCACCTTATTAGTAAATATGGTCTTTGTAGATGTAATCATGTTATATGAGTTGTGATGGTTTGAAAGGAAGTATGCCCCCTAAGAAAAGCCATGTTTTGATATAAATCCCATTTCTTAAGGGTAGAATAATCCCAATTCAATGCTGTGTGTTTGAAACTGTAATGAGATCATCTCCCTGGGTGATGTGATTTAGTTAAGAATTGTTGTTAAACTGGATTAGGGGATGACATGTCTCCACTGATTTGAGTGGGTCTTGATTAGTTTCTGAAGTCCTATAAAAGAGGAAATATTTTGGAGAAAGAGATTCAGAGAGAGCAGAACGATGTAGCCATGAGATGCAGAGAGTCCACGAGCCAGCAACCTTTGGAGATGAAGAACGAAAATGCCTACTGGGGAGCTTCATGAAACCAGAAGCCAGGAGAGAAAACTAGCAGATCATGATGCCGTATTCACCATGTGCCCTTCCAGCCGAGAGAGAAGCCCTGATTGTGTTCGCCACATGCCTTCTCATTTGAGAGAGAAACCCTGAACTTCATCGGCCTTCTTGAACCAAGGTATCTTTCCCTGGATGCCTTTGATTGGATATTTCTATAGACTTGTTGTAATTGGGACATTTTCTCAGCCTTAGAACTGTAAACTAGCAACTTATTAAATTCCCCTTTTAAAAAGCCGTTCTGTTTCTGGTATATTGCATTCCAGCAGCTAGCAAACTAGAACATGAGTCATTCTCAATTAGGGTGGACCCTAAATCCAGTGATTCCTGTCCTTAGAAATAGAGGGAGATTTGGACACACAAACACACACACACACACACACACAAAGGGAGAATACTATGTGATGATGGAGGTGGAGATTGGAGTAATGTCTCTATAAGCCAAGGAACACCAATGATTGCTGGCAACCAGCAGAAGATAGGAAAAGGCAAAGGATGATTATTCCCTACAGGTTTTGGATAGGGTATGGCCCTGATGACATTTTTGATTTTGGACATCTAGCCTCCAGAGCTATGGGAGGATCAATTTCTGCTGTTTTAAGCCACCATATTTGTGGTGATTTGTTATGGCAGCCCTAGGAAACTGGCATGGCATCTTTTCTTTAAAAGTTCCTTTTGAACTTCCTGGCAGTTCAAAATTCCTAGAAGAGAATCCAAACATGATTCAATGCCCACTACTAACTGAAGTCTTAGGAGAGGGGTTGGCAAGCTTGGCCACATGGGCCAAACCCAGCCCACTTCCTGCTTTTATAGTTTTAATGAAAGAAAGCTATACCTATTTATTATACATTGTCTATGGCAACTTTCATACTACAATGGCATGAAGTGTGAAATATATATATTTATAACCATATATGTCCAACAAAAGCTTAAATATTACTAGCTGGCCCTTTATAGGAAAAATGCACCAATCCTTAGCTTAGGATTCCATTCAATAAACTAGACAACTGAACCCCTATGTGTAGTGGGGCCTGTGGGCTAGTTTTCAGAGTAAAACATTGGGCATAAATTGTGAAAATTTCCTTTTATGCCTGGCAAAGAATTTGATTATTTGTTGGAATGACCAGTATTCCAAATAAGTTACCAAAGGGACCAAGTTAGGGATACCTAAATGTCAGAACTGCCATAGTGATTTGGTGCTACTCCAAGCTTTTAGACGGGTTTGAGGGTTTGGATGTTGACTTTAGCTACTGGCTATTGGTTAAAATAAATAAAGAAAAGAAAATTCAAGACATATGGGAGAATAATAAGACAGGACTATTCACTGTGTCTTAGATACAGTTTTGGGGTTCATAGCAGAGAGATATTAATCCTAAAATCTAAGATTAAAAAAAAAAAGAATTTAGTACAAAACTCATCAAATGGACTGGGAAAATGTGGGCGAGGCTATGAAACAAGAATGCAAATCCTTTGGTACACTGACACACAAGCCATATAGAAGCTAGTTGGGATAGCTGCCTTAGGGCCATAAGATTAATTTGTGGCTGTTCTGGCTGCAGAATTTGAGCTCTTGGTAATATTTATTCCGGATTTGTGCCACGGCTGTGTGTGGTGACCTTTTGATGGTTCGGTGCTTCCACAGCTGAACACACTTTGGGGAAGATATGGAAAGGGGATTATGTGTTATGAGAAGGAGACCATTAATGAAAATAAGACACAGGGGGAATAGATGGATTCAATGCACTGGAATAAAGTATCTATATTTTTAGTTCAGATTTTCTGAGTTGCTGAACCTAAAAATTAATTTTTTCACTTACTTGCCCGGTTAAAATCACAGACTTTAAATCCAGTAGACAAGTGCCTTGACTAGTCGTGAATTGAAAAAGATTGATAAGAGAGGCATATATTCAGGAGGATGTGATATCCTGAAGCAACAACAAAAAAGCACTCTTGGTTTGAAGGGCAAAGGAGTTGTCGGTACTTGTAGAAAGGATATGGCTTGAAAGAAAGTTTTCTCTGCAAATAGCTATTTGTGTAAAAAGGAGAGATTTTCACAAAAAAATAAATTTAAAAGAAGCTTCATGAAAAGTTGTAATGTGAGAGAATTATAAGAGGGGGTGCTGCCTTAGAATCATTTCTATAGTCAGTTTTCCTTATTATTTTAGTGTCTCTTCCATACCACACGATACTGTCAAATAAGAAAAGAAGAAATCCTAAGCGAATTAGTAAAATGGCCTCATAAATCTAGCTGCTCTTCCTATCTCATTTTTACATATGGGGAGACTGCCTATTTTAGTTTGCTAATGCTCCTGGAATGCAATATACCCGAAATGGAATTGCTTTTATAAAGGGAATTTATTAGGTTACAAGTTTACAGTTCTAAGGCCATAAAAATGCCTAAACAAAGACATCCAGAGAAAAATACCTTGACTCAAGAAAGGTCGATGGCATCTGGAACAACTCTGTGAGCTGGGAAGGCAAGTGGCTGGTGTCTTCTGGTCCTTTGGCTTCTGCTTTTAAATGTCCCAGGGGCATTTTCTTTCTGCATCTCCAAAGTCTTTGTCTTGTGTCTACTCTGAGCTTTTTTCAAAATATTTCCCTACTAAAGGTCACCAGTGAGCAATTAAGGATTAGACCCACCTTGAATGGGTGGAGACACATCTCCATGGAAACCATCTCATCAAAAGATCTTGCCCACAATTGAGTGGGCCACATTTCCATGGAAACAACCTAATCAAAAGGTCCCACCCTAAACAATAGGTCTGCCTCCACAAGATTGGATTAAGAAAAAGAACATGGCTTTTGTATACAACAGTTTCAGATCAGAACACTGCATTTTACATATGGCAAAAAAAAAATTATTTATTTGGGCCCTCTGCCTACAAATGCAATACTATTTTTATTGGAAGATGTGATCTCTATGCCCCATTTACTTATGGCTTTCTGTGCCGTTTTCTCACATTTCAGAGATTACCATACTTCTGACTATAAAGAACAAGTCACAGCAACTGCTGGCTCTTTGGTTCAGAAATTGCACTAAGTCTACCTCAACTATTGCCTTAATTCACTGGCATCCCTCATTTTATCCATTTTAGTACAATGAGTTTTGCTTTTCTGATTGAATCCAGCAGTTTCTAGTTTTGTTTGGTATAGTTTGGGATCTGGCAACTCAGTGAGTACTTAGCTCTTCTTCTCAGCCGACCCATTATATGTAGCAACCTGAACATTGTTTTTTTTTATGATTGGGCATCAACCCTTGGGTACTTCTGGTTTTGGTGTCTATTTTTTGGACCATTTATAGGTAATAGAATTCTGATTCCCACATTGAATTTGATGGATGTGTCCTGTGCAGAGGCAAAAATTTGGATCAACCGAAGATGACCCTTTCTCTTGAATTCTGGTTTCTTGCTAGTCTAGTCTGTAAAACATTGTAGTGGTGACATATCCCTAAACAGCCACTTGCAATTACCAAAATAACCAATTAACCAGCCTATTAATTTTTTAGAACACTTTAGAAATGAGCTGACGCATGTAAATTACTTGGCAGAGAGCATGGTTTCACAACTTTAACACTATTGGCATTCTGTTCTGGGGTTCTGCCCTGTGTATTGTGGAAGTTTAGCAACAACCCTGGTCTCTACACAACAGATGCAACTGGCACCCTCCTTTCCAGTTGTGACAACCAGCAACCCCCCAGGGGAAAAACCTTCCCCCGTTGAGAATCAGTGGTATAGAGTATGGCACATAATAAGCAATTTGAAGTCTTAGTTATTGTAATGTTCTTGTTTTCCATTTTCAAATTTTTCATTGAGGTAAAATTTGTATGCAATGCAATTACATCTTAACTAGATAATTTAATGAGTGTTTTTTTGATACATGTGTTTATCAGTGTAACCAAAATCTCAATTAAAGGTATAGAGCATTTCTATCACCTCATAAAGTTCCCTCATGTCCCTTCCCTGCCAATTTTTTATCCTTCATAAGTAACAACTGTTAGGATTTATGTCACCAGAAATTATTTTTCTATGTTCTTGAACATCACGTAATGGAAATAACTGTGCTGCAAGTAATTTCTCTCAATTGGTGTCCACCATTTTCAACCTTTTAAGTGCTATTGAATGCAAGAGCAATTTTAATTTGGATGAGGTACATTTTGTTTCTCCTCTTAAAATTAGTACTTTGTTTTCCAAGAAATATTTTTGCCTATATTCCCATAAATTTTCTCCTAAAACTTTATAGTTTTATTTCATGTTTTGACCTGTGATCACTCTCAAATTAATCTTTTAGTCTGGTGTGAAGTTGGAGTAGTTTCATTTTTTCTCATATATTTCTCAAGTTGTTCCAGAAGCATTTGTTGAAAAGACATCCATTTACCCATTTCATTTCATGCCTTTATGGATAATAAATTGACTCTATTTGTCCATTTATATATGGATTCTCTATTCTATTCCTAACTGCTGCTAATCCTGTCTAGTGAATTGTTCATGTTAGATTTTTTTGCATGGACAGGCTCCAGGAATCGAACCCAGGTCTCCAAAATGGCAGGTGAGAATTCTGCCCCTGAGCCACCATTGCATCATCCCATCTTAGATATTTTGTTTTTGTTTTTCATTTTATAAATTCCTTTTGGTTACTTCTTTTTATCATTTGTAATTCTTTGATGATTTTTTTCCTATCACACACATTATGTCCATCTTCTTTATGTCCTTGAACATATGGATAATATTTTTTAAAGCCCTTCTCTAATTCCAGTATCTTGGTCATCATCAGATTTGTTTATTTTGCTTTTTTTTCTTGATTATGGGTCAGAATTTACTACTTTATGACTATCAATTTTTATTTCATGCCACTCATTGTGGATGCTATGTTGTAGGAAATCTATATTGTTTTCTTTGAGATGGCATGGAGATTTGTTCTGTCAGGCAGTTACATTTCTAGTGGATCTGGATCCTGTCAGGCTTGTTTTTAGGAGGTGGCTTATTTTGTGTGTGTGTGTGTGTGTGTGTAACCATAGTCTTAGGGCTTGACCCTGAATCAATGCATCTTTCTTACTCTGTGTTGTGGCTTTTCTAAGATCTCAAATCTCAGATCACCACTTCAAGGTGATTAGTAAAGTCTCTTCAGCCTTGCTAAGCCAGAGCTCCAAACTCTCAGCAGTGGTATTTGGTATCTTATTTCAGCTCTCAGACCTGCAAGTGGTTATTCTTTTCTAAGCCTCCCATCAAGAACTCAGGGAACTGTGATCTGCAAATTCCAGCTCCTTCAGAAGACCCCAGACCCAATTTCTGCTTTCTCATATAAGTGAGTTCATCATGTCCTCCTCTGACTCCTCATTCCAGATTGCAGCCTAGAAGGTAGCCCAGTAAAGAATTCCAAGGCAGATGTGGGATGCTTCATGTCTTTTCCTTCTCTTGAGGATGATAGTCCGGAGGTGCCTGATGACCAATGCCTGGAAATATTTGCCTCATGCATTTGGTCCTCACGTATGTTTATTTATGGCAGAAAGGTAAGTCCAGTAGCAATTTAGCTGTACAGAACAGATGTGGAAGTCCCTTTATCTTTAAGAGGAAAAAAACCATTTTACTAATTATAAAAGTAACATACATTTATTTTTAGAATGATAAAACATATAGAAAATGTACATATAAATAAGATGATAAAAATTACCTGTAAAATTACCACTTAGAAAACAGCAGTTAACATTCAGGTGCATTTTCCAAAGTTTCTTTTTTCCTTTCCTGTCTTTAATTGATCATTTTAACAATTTAGGTCCCAAAGACTTTTAATCAGAGATGTTGTCTCTCTCTCTCTCTCTCTTTTTTAATTATTTACTTACTTATCATTTATACTAAAAGTTACCTTTTTTAACCATTTTAAAGTGTGAAATTCAGTTACACTAAATATATTACAGTCTTATGCAAACACCACCATGATTTAGTCCCATAAGTTTTCTTATCACCCCAAATGGAAACACCAGACACATTAAGCAGTCACTTAATGTAGGTGATTTGTAGGTTCCAAGGCTACCTAATCCCCTGGCAACCACAGATCTGCTTTCTGTATTAGCCTAATCTGGAAAGTTCATATATATGGAATCAGAAAATACGTGGCCTTTTGTATCTGGATTCTTTCACTTGGCAAAATGTTTTAAGATTCATCCATATTATAACACGTATTAGTTCTTCATTCAGTTTTATAGCAGAATAATATTCCATTATATGCATATCCCACACTGTGTTTATCCATTTACATATTTGTAGACATTTGGGTCGTTTACAACTCTGGGCTGTTGGGAATAATGCTGCTATGAACATCTGCTTACAAATTTTAGTTTGAACATCTGTTTTCAATCCTTTTGAGCACATACCTAAGACTAGAATTGTTGGGTCTTATGATAATTCTCTATTTAACTCTTCAAGAAAGAGTTTTCCATAGCAGGTGCATCATTTACTTTCCATCCAGAAATACATGAGAGTTCCAATTTCCCCACATCTTTGCCAATAATTATTTTCTCTTTTAAATTTTTCATATATTTTATTATTACAATTCTAGTTTATGTGACGTGGTATCTTTCTATGGTTCGATTTGCATTTTCCAAATGACTAATGCTTTTGAACAGCTTTCTCTGTGCTCACTGGCCTGTGTGTATCTTCTTTGGTGAAAAATCTATTCAGCACTGTTGCCCATTTTTAGATTGAGTCATTTGTCATTTTGTTGTTGAACTATGAGTCCTGTGTATACTTAGTGTACTAGACTCTTATCATTATATGATTTTCAAATATTTTCTGCCATTCTGCAGGTTTTCTTCTCATTCTCCTGACAGTGTCCTTTGATGCAAAAAATTAAAAATTTTTTTCACATAAGTTTTAAATTTTGATAAAGGCAAATTCATGTGATTTTTTTGTTCTTATTGTCCCATATCTAAGAAATTGTTGCAAAATCTCAGAACATGAATATTTAGACCTTTGTTTCCTTCTAAGTGTTTTATAGTTTTAGCTCTCATATTTAGGTCTTTGACCCCCTGTGGTTTAATTTTTGTATATGATGTGTGGTAAGGGTCCAACTTAATTTTTTTTTGCATGTGATACCCAATTATCAGATGAATTTAAGATGAATAATGCATGACAACTGATGCTGTCAAGCCCTCTTACTTGAGGATTAGTTATATTTATCTTTTTTTTTTCTTTCTAGGTGTTCTTTAGGATTGGCTGGAATGGCCCTGGTTGGGGGTTGGCAGGTTATGATAGGTAGCAAGGTCTAAGTGAAGACTGGGTAACAGCAACCTCCAGAGTAGCCTCTTGACTCTATTTGAACTCTCTCTGCCATTAATACTTTATTTGTTACACTTCTTTTCCCCCTTTTAGTCACTATGAAATTGTTGATCCCATGGTGCCAGGTCAGATTCATTCCTGGAAATTATCTCCCATGTTGCCAGGGAGACTTTCACCCCTGAATCTCATGTCCCATGTAGGAGGGCAATGATTTCACTTGCAGAGTTAAGCTTAGAGAGATTGATGCCACATCTGGACAACAAAAGAGGTCCTCCAAAAGTAACTCTTAGGATGCCTATAGGTAGTTTAAGCAACTCCATTACCTACATAAACTTCACAAGAGTAAACCTCAGGATTGAGGGTATGGCATATTGATTTGAGTGTCCTTCAAGTTTGACACAGTATTTATCTTGAGAACATGTATGAAATGGATTGCATATATATTTTTGCTTGTATGTATATATATATATATATATATATATATATATATATATATATATATATATATATATATATATATATATATATGTAAGATTTCTTCCTTTCTTCACAATCTTGTTTTTGTGAAGACAAGACAAATGGCTTGCAATTGATGCAAATCACATTCTGGCTAAATGCTTATTCAATAATAAAACTTATTTTTTTCTCTTCTACTTTCACGGAGAGGTTTTATGGGTTGGGAATTTTAAAAAAATATATATTTCTGCAACAACACTTGTGAAGATTGTATTTTCTGCCTGGAAACAAACAAACAAAAAATTCTTTCCTTATCTTGGCAACTTGGTCTGTGTTAGGGCGTTCCTTCAATACTTAGCCAGGCCATTTACAAGTCTGCTTTAGCTTTTACTTCCTTCTTGCTCTGAGCTAGAGATCAGCCAGATGTGAATGTTTATGGTCCTCTCAGGTCTTTTATGAGCATGCAACCTGTCTTGGGTGTGCATGTGGCTTTCCAGATTCCAGAGTTGATGTGGGAGTTACTCAAAGTCCTTATTTCCTAAAGTGTTTCACTCCACGGTTTTCCTCCTAGGCTTTTTGTGAGTCTGTTTTTTCCAGCTGTTAATTGTTGCTCCAGGTTGTAAGGGGTTGCTCATTTGTCTTTTTTTTTTTTTTTGCATGGGCAGGCACCAGGAATCGAACCCAGGTCTCTGACATGGCAAGGGAGAACTCTGCCACTGAACCACCGTTGCCCCCCCTCATTTGTCTTTAAATGTTTTTGAAGAATTATGTTCTCGCATACAGCTCCTCTACCTTGAGAGAATTCTGAGTTAAGTGAACAAAAAGAAAGCCCCTTGTTTCAGTTCTTCAGGGAAACCACCAGTCAGGTTAAAACAGAGAAAAAAAAAAAAAAAAGAAAAAACCCACAATTCCTCCGAAACAAGGTCTGTTCCATTCCCTTTCAAACTGGGGAGCTGTGCTGCTACTCATCAAGACCATTGCTATATTGAAATGGGTCATGGAGCAAAGTGAAAATGCCACAAAGCTCTCCTATCATGTTCAGTGGCCTTTCTCCTGGTTAAGCATTTGCTTGGTTACTGTAAACATTTGATTATTTTCCAGAGTTCTGATAGATTCATTCTGACAGTTTTTGCCACGTTTTTAGTGTTTCTGGAGAGGGACAGGCCCCTTGCAGCATTTTGCTTCTATTCTAGGTCTAATGTAATTTTATTGACTCAAAGTAGAAGTGATGCTTTGTTCTTGCCTGCCCAAATTACATTCCTACTTCTTTTAACTATAGGATCTCAATTTTTGTTTTAGTAATTACCTTATTGACTGATATTTTAGTGGAACTGTCAATTAAATATTTCTAAATTCTGTTAACCAAGGAGGGAGTTTGTGACCTGAGTTCATTCAATTAGTCTTTTTTTCCTGGGAAGTGATAAGGACAGAAAATCATTGGCATGCATTCATCTAATGTGAGAGCATAGATTGTTCTCTTGTTTAGTTCTTTCGACCTGGATCCTGGAGCTGGTTCTGTTTCTGTTCTTTTGGATGTTTGATCTTCATTTCTCTCTGATTCTATGAATTACTCCATGCTTTCATTTTGAAATAATTTCAGGTTTATTTTAGCCCAAGAGTTGTTTTCTATGTCTTGCAACCAAAGCACTCTAATACAAATACTCCTGGAGTGAGCAAGAGATCTTCAAAGAAATGCTTAATTGGGCTAAAATAAGTGAAAGGCATGATCTGGGATGGTGAACCAAAAGGAAGAGATGGGATAAAACATGAGATGGGATGAGAATTTAAGGCTAAAAACATGTAAAATCTTATCTCAAGACCTAGAATGAAATTCCCAAACTTTGAAAATGCTGAAAGCATTTCTTATGTTTTCTAACCCTGGGTTAAGATTAGAAAAAAGCACACAAAAAATTAAAATAGCAAAAAATAAACTCAGAGAATGAGACTTTAAGCTGTCAAATTCAAAATTTTATTTAATCAACAGGTTTAATGTGAAAGTTAGTGCATTAATCAGCTAAGAGGCAAATTCTAGCAAAATTCTGGGAAGAGTCCATGGATTACCTTAAACCCAAAAACCCCAGAGATAACTGTTGAAATAAATGAGGAACATGTAAATGAGAACAAGCCATGGTTATTTATTCAGATCTTGCTATTGCAAGGGAGTCAGCCACTAGGACCTGGTGTTGGTAGACATTCAAAGGCAGGAAGAGGAGCGACAAAATGCATGGTGGAAAAAAAAAATGCATGGTAGAAAAAAGGGAAGACCTCAGATATACCCTGTGCGGGCATGTTCTTGGCCTTAGTCTGCATTCTGGTGGGTGTGGATCCATTATAAATAAAACCTCTTCAAGATGTTTCTTCGGTGAAGGTGTGGCCCGATTGAATCAGGTTAGGCTTTAGTCTAGGTTACTGGAGGTTTTTTATATGCAGAATGAAAGTCTCTTGCAGAGAGAGAGAAGCAAGAGAGAGAGAAGCCAAGAGTTGCCTCCATGTAACAAAAAGTATCAAGGATTAATGATTTCCAGCAGCCAAGCCTAGAAGCCATTGTCTTCTGGGGAGACCATCACCTTGCTGATGCTTCAGTTTTGGACTTCTTCTAGCCTCAAAACCATGAGCCAACAAATGCCCATCATTTAAACCAACCCATTACACAGGGAAACTAAAACACCCTGATTGGAGGCTATTGGCCTGGGGAAGCTAAAGATAGGCTGAGTAGAAGCAGAGCATCCTAAATGATTGGTTAAGGGAGCACATTTGGCTTTCTCTGGTTGGTCCTAAGATGGAAACTGGTATAAAAATTAGGGAAATTGTCAGTTATTGATCAAGTCTTGACTATTTTTGGTTATTAATTACAGGGATTGTGGTTTGGTTTCCAGTACTGGGTGCTGTAGATAGAGGCCAGCTTCCTGGCCTGGTTACTGCAGGTAGTGGGCCAGAGCTTCTGGTCTGGTTGCCACTGATAGTGAGCCAGTGTTTCCTGGTCATTGTCCACTGTATAGTCAATCTCTCAAACCTTTGGTGAGTAGCCATCTGAGTAAGATATTATTCACATTAAGGAGATATCTATGTTTCTTCTTTCACCCCACTCCTCATTATTGTTAGGCCAAGCTCAACACACAACATGTTATATAGGCTGAAACGGTGAATAAGAACAGGAAATTTAAAGGGGTCATGCATACTTTGTAGCAATCTGCTCTGTACATCACTCAACATCCTCATTATATTTGTGGAAATGAATTTTGAGTTTGGTCAAATATGGAAGAAAAAAATAAAATTTAACTCTGGCAGAATTTACTGATAAAGATGAACAACAGAGATTCTAGCCACAATGTGCTCATGCAAATCTTAACCCAAGATCCTTGGATTTTATCTTTCATCTGAGCCTCTCTTACTGACCTCTTCATTATCTCCACCAAAAGGCCTCAGAAGTCTCTTGTTTCACAAAGATTTTAGGAGATAGGTTATTTAGGGAAGGCTCAGAGTTATTTAAATAGGAAAAAAAAATGAAGGAAAATGCTTCGCTGGTTTTTCCCTTTACACTAGGAATGTGATAAGGTTGGAACCAAAATTCATTCCTTCATTTCAGTGCAGTTAGAGGAGTCCAGGTAGCAGGATTCAGGTGGTAACCGCTCCCTTTCAGGAACTGCAGAGAACTCTGCTTGTGTTAGTTTATTCATCGGGTTCTTAACATCAAATCAATGTGTCTCTGAGGTCTCACCTGATTTTCATATGCAAGATTCCAGATCTGGGAAACAAGGAATAGACCTGAGACACCAAACCAGAGAATTATGAATTGAACCATTGTTTAGACCTGAATCAATTAATCAATCTAAGGGCCTTAAATGAAGACAAAGGTGAGTGTCCTGCCAGTGGCACCACACTGGACCACCACAGACACCTGTAAGTAACTTTTCTCTTGCCTTCTTCATAGAGGCCTAGAGACATTTGCTGGGCAACCATGCTCTGGGAACCTGTGATGTAGATTTATCATTTGTAAACTGGGATAATTGTGGTAGCTATACAAATGTTTGTAAAATATAATACCTGCAAAGTTCATAGAATAGTACTTGGTGCATAATAAATGCTTCATAATGCTAGCTATTAATATTATTAATTTAAGTTCTTCTAATACTTTTTCTCAGGACCGTAGCATATTTGTGTTTACTGTTAACTACTAAAACTATTTGAAAGCAATTTGAAGCCTCAAGATAGGCTAGTGTGGAAGTTGTGAGTCAGAGAGCTTTTAAATGTGCCTCAAATTGTTTCATGTTTAATTAGCCATCCACTTTCCTTTGTCTAATGGTAATAATCTGGACTTAGCTAAGGAGAGACTTTATTCATAAGCCATTGCAAAAGGGAGAGCTCTCCAACTATAAGCTCTGCAACCACTTCAGAGTGAAGACGGAAAGGGCTTTCTTTCTTTTATAGGAGGAAGTAAAACAAGGCTGGAAAGAACAGGCTGTGGTGGAGTGAGTGAGCAGGTGGCATGGTCAAGCAATTGAACAGAAAATGTTTTTCTTCTCAGTCAGCCAATTCCCGAAAGGGGCCTCTAAGAGGGGCAGAAGGGAGGGTTGTTCTACAGTCCAGTGATTCCTTCAGCTCAAGGATGGGACCCAACTTGGGACCCTAGGAAGGAGAGAAGTATGGGCAAGTCAACTTAGTGCATATTTTGTTCCGATTGTGAGGACAAACAGTTCAGCTAATTATTTGTGAGACAAGGAGTATGAATTTGGAGGGTCTGTGTCTGGCTTTGTCATAGATAAGCAATCATAAATGTTATATAAGGGAGGGTATTTCTTTGCAGTAAGCTGTTTCCTGAACACAAAGGTGTGGGGCAATGCATTGCTCTTTTCCAGGAACACAGGGTTCAGGTAAAGTTCAACATTGTCACCTTGAACTTGAGATCAGCCCTGCAGGCTAAGTTCTACCATATACTCTTCACCATTACCAAGAGGCACCTGCCCTTCCCTAAAATCCAATAGCACCTTGGCCTAGCTTTTTTCTCTACATTTTTTTATCACATTGAATTATATTATGCACATTATATTATATTATGATTCTGGGTATGTTTCCCCTGAAGAAGATGAGCTCCTTAGAACCGAAGGAAAAACAAACTATAGTAAACTTGGTGGTAAGAATCTGGGATTAATGTCTGTGCTTCTCCATATAGCAACCGTTGTATTTCACCTATTTAAGTACAATTTTCCTAATTTTTCAAACTGTATAGACATATAATAAAAGGTCACGCTCTGTCAGCCTTATACTACTGATGTAAGGTGATTGCTTAGTAAATGTTAATAAGTGGTACTGAAAACTCAAATCAAATACACATAAATATCCTTCCTGTTAATACAGCTATTAGTCATTAGGATGAATTGCTTAAAATGTTTGCATAAATGAAAGAATGAATGAATAACTTTTTTTTTTACTCTATGATGTGTGTTGATTTCCATTAATGACTTTTTTTACCTGAGCAGATTGATATATTTAAAAGCCAATTCCATTTTTTCCCATTTATTTATTTTATTTTATTTTTTTACATTTTATTTATTTGTTTGTTTAACTTACAGAAAATTTCAAACATATACAGTAGCAAATGGTGTTCTCAGCACATCCTCTTAGTCCATCTTGTTTTTTCTTAATTTTTAACTTTTTTTGTTGTACAGTATAACATATAAAGAAATAAAAAGCAATAGTTTTCAAAGCACTCTTCAACGAGTAGTTACAGGACAGATCCCAGAGTTTGTCATGGGCTACCATGCGATCCTCTCATATTTTTCCTTCTAGCTACTCCAGAATTATAGGAGGCTAGAGGGCTTAAATATTTTTTTAGCATCACAATTGACTTATTTATTTATTTGTAAGACTTACATGGTGAGCTAGGCATTCACAGGTGGAAAAAAGCGAAAGATGATTACATCAAGCATTAGAAGATTGCTTTCCCTCAAGGTGTCCTTGACCTTGAACCTCAAGGTTCCTAACGTTAGCACATGCTCCCCTGCCATGGCTGTTCTAACAACCACAACTGCCCTCTTCCCATAGCTATGAGCAGGAAACAGTATGTCCCTTGTGGCTCTATAGTTGAATGCCGTGGCTGTTCTTCCAAAAAAGAGTAACATTTGTTTAAAAATCTCTACTGTCTTAATATAAATTTAACACCACAATAAAAGCATCCTTACACATGTTAATATTTATGAAAAGGAATTCCTTTTAAAAACACTACTTCTTTTTGAAGACTGAATGGTTTTTAAGTAACATTTGTAATATAATATGAAAGTGTTTTATATGCAACTTCAATATATTTTTATGTTTTATTCCATGATTTTATATAGTCTTCTACTGACATTTGTTTACCATATTTGGAATCCCACATTACTTCTGGTTTCATAGATTGAAGCCATAAAACAATGCACAAGATTGAGCATTCGCCACCAATCTCAAAAAGCTGTAGAAGGAAATAGGGTCCAGAATGCATTGTTTTAAAATGGCTTAGTGAGGTAGGGGTTTCAGTTAATTTATTTTGCTTTTAGACTTACTAGAAAACTATTGCTAAAATTGCCCATCATTTTGAATAACAAGTAGAAGAAGAGATTCATAATTAATAGCCAATTTTGAAATAATTAAGAGCACTGTTGTTTTATAGAAAATCTTTGGAAATATAATCACATCTCATTCCAGTGGAATTTATGATTAAAATGTTCCAATTTAATTTTCCTAATATTGACTTCTATTACAATATTCTGAACTTGAATGAATTACATTATCAACCTGCTTAATATAGTTGTATGACCATATTATGTATCCATATTCTGCTTTCTTAATAGTAATTTAGTCAGCCTAAAGGGATATTCTTTTGGGTTATACTTATAAATCCCAGACAGGTCTCAAAAAAAACCATATATTAGAACAAAATTAATTCAATTGAATTATTCTGAATTTTCTAGAACTATAGTTTCCAGTTGGATAATTAGGCTTGCATTTATTCCAAACATGTTACAGGGCTTTAATAGTCAAATCCTTTCTTTATATATATATATATATTTTTTTTTTCTTTGAGTACACCATTTCACAAAATAAAATATTTTCTTTGTAAGCAAGAAAGTTAAGTTATCCAGAGGAATAAAAGACTACCAAGCGTAATAGTGCAAAAGTTACTTTTTTGAAGTAGGCAAAGTATAAATAACAATATCATATAACCAAAATTCGAAAACTGCTACTCTAGAATAAAACGAGGCTTTATTGACTGTTCTCATCTCTCCTCTGAATCTGATGATGACTAATCATATTCAAAGTCCTCTACAGCTTTAAAATAAAAAGCCTTCAGAATATCCTTGTGTCACAGACTGCTTAAATTAGACCTTTGAGTTTTGAGATGTTAACAATATAGTTCTATTCATGTGCAGCCAGCCTCCAAGTTGGCTTCCATTAAGTCACACCTCCCGATGGTCACACCTTTGTGTCTTCCCCTCCTACAAGGTACCAGCTTTCATCGGACTGATCAACAGAATGTGGCAGAAGTTGTGGTATGCCACTCCCAAAATTAGATTAGAAAAGCACTGTGGCTTCTGTCTCAGCTGTGTTCGCTTGCTTTCTCTCTTGGGTCACTCACTCTGGATGAAGTTAGCTGCCATGTCCTGGGCAGCCCTGTGAAGAGGCCCAGGGAGTGAGTAACCGAAGTTTCCTGCCAACAACCATAAAAGTGATCCTGGGAGTAGACCCTCCAGCTCCAGCAGACAGAAGCCCTGGCTGACAGCTTAACTGAAACCTCCTGAGAGATCTTAAGCCAGGACCACCCACTTGAGAAACTCCCAGATTCCTGATGTTCAGGAACTGTGTGAGACCATAAATGTTTGCTGTTTGAGGCAGTCATGTTTGGGCATAGTTTTTAGACAGCAACAGGTAAGTAACAAAACTTGCAAAGAAGAGAACAAGGCTCAAAATTTCATACCAATCAGGATCAGTGAATTGGCTATGGATAAGTAAATGGCTTGAGGCTCATGAGCAAATCATTTTTGGTCTTAAAGGAATTTTATTTCTCATAGGTTTATAAGGGTAGCTAACTACATGATGAATCTTGGGCAATACCTCCTCTCTGAAGGATTCCAGAAGCCTCCTGTACTCACTAGTCCTATGGTACACACATTTATCTCTGTTATGTTACATTTGTTCCTGTCTGTCTTCATTTCTATACTGTGATGTCTTGCGTGTAGGGAATGTCCTTTTTATTCCCATATCATCACAGCTCCTTGCAATTCTTGGTATGAAGTAGTTACTTAATATGCATTACCAAATGCATGTCTAAATTAATATATTGTAGGTCTCATAGGCTCCAAGGCAGAGGTAAAGTATTTTCAAAGTAGAAGAAATGTGCAGTCAGAAACACATATTAAAGAAAGAGCAAGTGGACAGTTTTAAGGGATGTTTTCCAGATCCAGTGTCTTTAAGAATCAAAGCCTCCAGCTTACATGTGTCCTTCCCTGAACAGTCTGAAATGAGTCATGATTATTTCCTGTTTGTCTCTGCCTACGACTCTTCCTCCTTTGATATAATTTCTTAGTTCTATTTATTGGTTCAAAAAATTCATTTAGAGAAGCCCCATATGCTGGTCCACATTTTGTAAGGAAATATTTTAGAAGCAGAACTATATCCATCCCCAGCTGGACTCTTCAGCAGTGTTGCTGTGAACCATTGACAAATCCTTTCTATTTTCTGGAATACTAAGTGCATATCATTTTTCAGTCACCTTGGGATAGAGGATGTTTGAACAACTGTATAAAATCAAACCATCACAAGTACCCTCCACATTTGCCAAAGATAGGGATAAACTTTTTACTTGATATTTCATGGAAAAGCAGATTGAAACATGGTAACTTCAAAATAGATTGAATATTTATTTTGTGTATATAGAAGAAAGAAGGTCTGATAAACACAGGTTACTGTTTTTGTAAATTACTCTGCCCTACTTAGATTAAGTCATTACCTGGCTAAGTATTTCAAACTGGGTCCTCATTGATGATTTGCAAAGCTGAGTCTTAATAGCTATTTCATTTAATAATTGCTTAAATACCTGGAATTATAATCTACCATCTTCTCCACCTGAAGAATTTTGTATTTCCTAACTTAAATGAGGGGATAAAAATCTATGTTCCAATTAATGATTGATCTGCATGTTGGATGCAAAGATTCCACTAGTGATTTAATTCATTAATTCACTCAGCCTTTCAGCTGCAATAGTCTTCAGTCCCAGGCAGCTAATGTTTCAATAAGAATTTCTGAAGGAAGATAATACAAGAAGCCTCTAGTGATATTTGCAAATATGTCCATGAATTATGACACTCAAATGATTGATCCAGGGTAGCACAGATTTTGGTGGCTTTTGCAGCTTAGCTTCCAGACATAATTTTCAGATAACATAAAGATTGATTAAGGAGAAGAGAAACTAACCACAAATTCCTTCTGTTCAATAGCTTAAAAAGACTGTGAAACATGATGGTTTGCATACCATACAAATATTATTATTCTAAATTAACTCATCTAAGGTACTAACATCAAGTATCAGGTTTTATTTTTCTATTGTTTGAGATGATCATCCGTAATCAACATTTGGAGAATAGGCCATTTATTTAAAAAGAATAATGGAAGACAGAAAGTTATATAGAAATTATTTCAAGTACTTCAGCTCATTGGCTAAATATGTATAAAATTCCTCCTTACTCAACCGTGTGAAATAAAAATCTGGACATTTGATTAAAGGTAGAAAGGATGCTTTTTAAAAGAAAGATACAAATTAGCTTGCAATTGCTACACTCTTCTTGCTTTAAATAGTGAATCAGATATGTACATTACTGCTAAAGTAAAGCTTACAATTATATCTCAATCTCCTTTCCAGTCCCTCCCTCCCTCCCTTCTTCCTTCCTTTCTTGTTATGGAGACAAACATTTTTTCCCCTTAGTTTAACATGAACAATGTCATAGACTAAAGCAAGTGGAAGCCTGTTTCCTTGGGATGTACTGTCTTACACATTAAGTGTTTGTGTGATTCTCCATGTATGTTTTTATGCTCATAGTTTCTCATATAAAAAGAGGAAATGTATCCATTGAAACACTTTTATTCCATTGAGAAGAGATCCTTAGATATTGAAAAAAATGAGGTCATTTTGATGCTAATGACTTGCAAAGAGGGCAAATGAGGTCAAAAGAGGTCAAATGAAGTCATCTTGATGATAAAACCTGTCTTCTTGACAGAGGCTGGTGCATCTGATGGAACATAAGAGGTTAAGAGCTAGTCTTAGCATCTTTACAATGGTTCCTAAGCATGGGGTCAACTTCTTCCAATCAGGGAAGACAGGTCCTTGCCATAAGCTGGCCCCAGTGGTGTCAACAGAGAACAGGGAGCATACTCGCAAACGGGCAGGGCTCTCCATAGAGGACACAATGTTTTCTCTAAATATGAGGTTAATTTGCTATAGTCAAAGTTCAAGTAGTTTTCCATGGATATTCCCATGTTGTTTATGCTCATCTTCACGCTGAGGAATTATTCAGAATTCTCATTTCCATAGTGTAATGCCTAAAGGCGTCTATTAATTAGAAATAGTCCAGGAATCATTTAAGGGTATCTCTTTAACTGATGTAAAAAAGTCCAGGTAAGCCAGTACTGGTCCTTCCTTTACTGATCACAACATACCTGGTAACTTCAAATTGTTCTTAGGACATGGAAAGAAAGTTTTCCCAGGGGTACAATGACTCTGGCCTTTTGAAATTTCTGAACAGTTTCATGCTGTTTCTAGCCACAAGACCTTTGCTATTCTTTGACTGTGGTGTCCCCCCTCTGCTTTCACCTATGTAGTCCAGGCTTACGGTCTCACTTTAAAGTAATTTTCCCATACAAGATCAGGTCATGTCTCCATATTAACTGTGCCAGATCTCTCATCTACTGCAAAGCATTTGCCAATATGTTTTTACATATGATTATTTAATTACTGTCCATCTCTAGCATTGGAATGGAAGTTTTATGAGGGCAGGGGTCATGTATGCTATGTTCACATAGTGCCTTGTACAAAGTAGTGCTGTAACTAAAGGTTAAATTGATAAATTTTAACAAAAAATGAACAGTAGTATCCTACACCTTTGGATCTTATAAATATTGATACATATCCATCCACAAATGTAAACATGTCATCTCTGTACTCAAATCAAAGGCATTGTTTACAGGCAATTAGATAGTGTTATTTACCAGCTTAAAAATAAAACTTCTTAGAATATAAAAGTAATGA
Organism: Myrmecophaga tridactyla; assembly: GCA_004026745.1. Lineage (NCBI taxonomy): Eukaryota > Metazoa > Chordata > Mammalia > Pilosa > Myrmecophagidae > Myrmecophaga > Myrmecophaga tridactyla. The sequence goes on along the minus strand of PVIY010023341.1, from coordinate 1,054 downwards.
GATGGGAATTACCAGAATTGTTAAAATAATTGAGTTCCTCAACATTAGCCTGAATTCTGTAGAGTTAATAATATAATGTTCTCAAGTCTGGAAATGAGATATGTTGTACGAATGGAATTTTTGGATGAGTGAGTATGGTCGCTGGTTATTCTTTTTCATGGTGTCCTCGTCTGATTTTGTAGCTAAGCTAAGATGTAAGACACTTAATAAAACAATGAGTTACAAAATGTCAGTGGTGTCAATGTCTCTATTTAATAGGTTTCACCAAGGACTAAAGCAAGTGAAGACAGTTGTACCATTTTAAGAGCATTGATAGGGTTACAACAGTCAGGACTCACCTTTACACTAAAATATTAAAGAGAAATATATTTTTAAAAGACGTGTATATCCATATTATAGGGAACATATACTATGCATGATACAGTTTCTGCTTCAGTTAAAAAAAGAGAAACTGTGTCTATGAAAGACAGTTTTGAACACTATGCTCTCTTTTTGCCAATGAGGGAAAATCAAGTGTGTGTGTGTGTGTGTGTGTGTGTGTGTATTATATATATATATATATCTTTGAAAAGTTAATCCATTTGGGCTATTTCATTTTATGATAGCAGAAGCGAGAGGGATTTTGCCATAAAATAACTTGTTTTTCTCTTTTGGTCTGAGCAGGGTTCCTTTCACAGTATGACTAAAGCCTATTTCACTATATAACCAAATTCTTAAATTTACCTTATTCTGAGGTATATTTTAATGTCAGAGTAAACCATTGTCCAGTGCAAAAATCAACGGCTTAGTCCACTTAAAGACACATTTTCAACTTGATTAAGTTAGATGGCAAGTTGTTCTGGTTTGCTAGCTGCTGGAATGCAACACACCAGAGACGGATTGGCTTTTAATAAAAGGGGATTTATTTTGTTGGTTCTTCAGAGGAAAGGCAGCTAACTTTCCACTGAGGTTCTTTCTTACGTGGAAGGCACAGGATGGTCTCTGCTGGTCTTCTCTCCAGGCCCTTGGGTTCCAACAACTTTCCCCGGGGTAACTTCTTTCTGCATCTCCAAAG
>PVIY010023340.1:0-39474 GCA_004026745.1 Myrmecophaga tridactyla | reverse complement strand
CCTCCTAGCTGACTGCAGATGTAATTGGCAACAGATGAGGTTCACGTACCGTTGGCTTATGTCCGCAGCAACAAGACTAGGTATGCTCACCTGGCCAAGTTGACAACTGAATCTAACTAACACACCCCCCATGCCCTATTGGTAAGAGTAGAGCACAGCCCAATAGCCTCTTTCCTAAGCCTTTATCTCCTCAGATACAATAATGTGTATTGACTCAATAAAATTCCTCAGCAAGTGAAACATTTTAGCATCACAGGACTTCACGTTCTATTTTTACATTTTGTGAAGCACTATCTGTCCTCAAGAAATATGGTATGAAGCAGTTAAACCTGTGTCTTGGGCTTAAAGCTTGGAGCTTTAAATATCTATTAACAAAAAAGGGAACAATCTTCCTTTGATTTATGAATTGCAATGATTCTTGGCCGTCCCATTAATGCAAAACCATAATTCCAATTAAAGAAGTAACTGCATAATGGTAGCTTTAAAAATATTTGCAGAGCATAACAGTTCTTTGAAAAATAAACAATTGTCTCTTTTACTAGAGTAATGGTACTAGCACATGCTCACTGCTTGATTGTGAGGCTCAGGAACCATAAATATTCTTTACAATAAAGACACAATGACAATCAGGCTGAACACTAGCAGGGTGATTGTTTTTCAGGATACTGACCTCCTCTGTGTGAAGACAATCAGAGAAGAGGTTTATATGGACAATTAATCAGTAAATATAATCACAGCATCTATAATGGACTCAGTTCTCTGCTAATACTTACCATGAAGTCCAAAGTGTAACACTGTTCTCAAAAGAAATTATGATCCAATAGGGAACAAGACTAATATCTGGTGACTAATCCTGGTTTTCTGTTCTTTCTGAGCCAACTCAGCAGATGAACTCACTGCCCTCCCTCCTATGTAAGACATGACTTCCAGGGGTGTAAATCTCCCTGGCAACATGGAACAGAAACCCTGGGATGAGCCAGGACCCAGCAGCAAGGGATGAAAAAGCCTTCTAGACCAAAAGGGGGAAGAGAGAAAATGAGGCAAGATAAAATTACAGTGACTGAGAGATTTCAGAGTCAGAGGTTATCCTGGAAGTAATTCTTATGCCTTATATAGATATCCCTTTTTAGTTTATGGTGTATTGGAGAGGCTGGAGGGATGTACTTGAGACTGTTGAGCTGTGTTCCAGTAGCCTTGATTCTTAAAGACTATTGTATGAAGATATAACGTTTACAATGTGACTATGTGATTGTGATTGTGATTGTGAAAATTTAAAAATATGGATAAAATAAATAAATAACGGGGGGACAAAGGGTAATATAAATTGGGTAGATGGATATACTAGCGGTCAACGAGAGGAAGGGGTAAGGTGTATGGTATATATGAGTTTTTTCTTTCTTCTTTTTATTTCTTTTTCTGGAGTGATGCAAATGTTCTAAAAAATGATCGTGGTGATGAATGCACAACTATGCGGTGATACTGTGAGCCATTGATTGTACACCATGTGTGGAATGTATGTGTGTGAAGATTTCTCAACAAAAATACCTTTAAAAATAATCCTGGCTTTTTCTGTAAATAACTGTGTGACTCTTAAGCAAACCACCTTGTCTTTCTAGGATTAATTTCTCCATATGTTAAAATGTTGGCTTATATAAATAATCACTAATCTCTTCCAGTACTGATAAGTCCATATTTCCACATAATGGCTAAAGTTTAATTTGGAAGTGCTGAAGACCTGGGACACTGAGGATTAGAATGATTTAGAAAGACTTCACTGTAAATGAGGCCTTCAAGCTTGGTATTGAAGGATCATCAAAGAAATTGAGGATATTCCTTTTAGGGAGTGGACAAGAACAAAATGGCTTTGGAAATCCATAAGGCCTCCTCCCTAGATTATAAACCCCTTGAGGGAAATATCTTAACTTTTACAACAGTGTTTGGCACATAAGAAGAACAGAACACATTTGTGGAAGAAAAGAGAAAAAAAGATAAATACTGACTAGGGCAGAGAGTTTATTAGCCCCAGAGTATATGATGCTAAGGGAGGAACTTACCAACAAGGTAGGGTTTATATCTGATAGAACAATGACAAGAGATTTCCCCGCAGGCATGATAAAAGTAAAGATCAGGCATCTCTTTCTTGTAATTCAGAGTCAAACTCTAACAGTTTCCTCCCAATAAGAAGAAATGGTGTCCTCCTGACTCCACTACTGCTTCACTGACTTTGTTCTCTGAACTCCAACTCATGCATGAATCCCTGCCTGTGCCCCCATTCTGATTTGAAACTCTGAAATTCCCTTTAAACCAGAAGGGAATTTTGGATGGACACCTCTGATCTCAGCTTTCCCACCAGGCTAACAAGAACTGCAGGTACTCCACATCCCCCAAATTACCTCCAGCCAGGAGCCAGGCTTGTGCACTGTTCTAGGTGATCTGTTCATCTTCCTGGCCTGAGTCTCAGCCCTGGACCAAGATGACAAGTCCTACTGTACGATCATATACACAAGCCTGCACAGTCAAAATAGCCATTCCTCAGACCTCTCCATGTATCCTTCATTGAATGCCTTCTACATTCCAAGTATAGTACTGGGCACTTTTACTAACTTAACAGTCACAAGTTCTGGCATAACCTCTTTTCTTTTACTTCCACATTTTTTACAAATTGCAAGGGTATTTTCCAGTTTCATCAATCACAATGAAGTTTTCATTTTCTAAATCCATTTACTACATACATTCAAGGATATATAGCATCCCATCTTTAATGCTGTGCCTTTGTTCACCAAGTATATTTAAACATGCCAGGAGAAGAGTCTTTGGTTTTTGTTTCTCCAGAGAGCCAGCACAAAGCTAGGCACAGAGAACACACCTGGGAAGTATTCACTGACTTTGGAAAGGCATAGTTTGTTCAACCAATGTTAAGGGAAACTTGGTTGTTTGGTTCCAAGTGTCACACACTTTTATCTTTACCTGAATAAGGCAAAATAAAGGGCATAGCCAAGAAAACTGTTCTTATCTATTTAGTAGCAAAAGGAAGCGAATTAAGGCACACAAATAATCATTGCCGGAGAAAGTAGTGTTCAATTTTAACACTAGCTTTACAAGAAGATAGAAATCCAAAGTGAAAATGGGCATAAAATTACAAATTAAAATTTAAACTTAACTTATTTTTATATGAGCATATGAAGAAATATTTCCTAAGACACTTAAGGAAGCAGTGGAGATTAAAAAGAGCAGCTACTCATTATCAATGTGAAGAAAAATCAGCCCATATAGATGAGAAGCGAAAATCTCTACCAAAGTATTTAAGAAACACATCAACTATATATCATCAAATGTCAATATTTGATATTATACGGTACATAATAAGACATGCAGCTCAAAATCATCTAATTAGCTTCTAATGTAGATTTGCAAAAAGCAAATAAAATCCATTAACCTCATAACTGTTCTATGGTTTGTTTAAAGAGAGTGTTATTACTACTAAGGTATGAAATTTAAAAAAAGATAATCTAGCTGTGTCATAAAAATTGTTTATTAAATACAGGGTAAAGGGTAACAGGAATATTTCATGTCTGAACAAATTTATTAATTGATTATAATAAACATATAAAGGGCACTCAGGGAAAATACCTGCATTTATTAAGTACCTTCTATATACCTAGTATGTTATTCTTTCTTACAAAAACAATACTATCTAATTATAGAAATTTCACAAATAAAGTAATTAAGGCCCAAAGAGGGTAACTAAACACCCAATATCACACAGCTAACAAGTAGCAGTCATGATTCCTAGGCAAACACAAAGAATCATAGAAGGAAAAACAAAACCAAAATATCAGAGGGATCATAGACTACCTATTGAAAATATTCATAAATATGATGAAGATGTGTCAAAACTATATATAATACTGGGATATATTAACTATGAAATGATGTAAACTATTTTAATATAATCATCCCCTATTATCAAAATTAATTAGAAATCTTACTATTTAGGTCACAGTAGGTCACAATTTTGTTTTTAATGAGGTCATATATGGTGATGAAAATTAACCAAAGAATAAACTCGTATTCTGCAGAGAAGGTTAAGAGTTAAATTCTTCTACATGGAAAATAAATGAATGGTTCACTTAATGCCCCAGCTATATGGCATTCTCTCATGCTAAGGAAGCAGAGTCCTTTCTGTTCCTGTTTTGGAGAGAGTTGGCTAAGATAAAGGATGGTTAAATTAGAGCGGGAAGATATTCATTTTTGTTTGCCTCTGTCAAGGCAGAATTCTTGACAAAAAGAGAGATGAGATTTTGCGATGAATCAGACTATCAAGGGAGGCCTCAGATTCTTTCTCCATTGAAAGCATCCCAAAAAGACTGAAAATATACTGCCTTGGCTATTTAGCATGGCGTCCATCCTGGGGTTCTGAAGTCCTGATATTTTATTGTTGAATTTCACAGCACTTAACATGTCTCTTCAAAGAAGCCTCCTAATCTTTCAATTTTACAGCTACTGTTTTAACAGTTTCCCCCAAGGAGACCCTGTTCTTTTCCCATTCAGAAAGCATAAAGATCCCAATGACACACACGGGAGAAGATTCAAGGGGCTTGTTCTTAGATTAGCCTCTATTCCTTTGAAGGTCATGTAACCCTAAATCTCTCATCACTCAAATAAGGAGAAACAGAAAGCAGAATGTATCTTTCACAGAAAAGCAGAGCTTATTCCTTGGGATGTAGATTGGACCTGGCAACATAAACAAACCCTGAAGTATACAATGCCAGCTTGATTATTAGCAAGAATAAAAACAAGAGTTGAGTTTGGAGAATACAGGAAGAACCCCAGCTTCCCTAAAGGGCCCAGTGCATGCAAAAGAGTAACTTTACTCTATAAGCCCACTATTATTTTGTACATGAAAATACTCTGTCCATTAGATAAATGAATTGGGCAAAACATATTTTTTAGAAAATGACAGTCTTTCTGAGATTGTTTTGTACAAGTGACCATCATTTTAAGCAGCCAGAGAAGATCATGTTTTGGACAAGGTAATGACGACAGCTAAGAAAGTGAAAAAAAGTTTCACATTGTTCTGCATCTTGGCTTTCAGAGTGAAGCCAAAAGGCATGGCTCTGAGGAGCCCCATTCATCCTCACAATCAGCATCTCTGCCTCAGCCTGTGGAGCTAAAGAGGGGCTATGGTGACCTCTGTGACATATCTGCCAGCCCTTGATTCCAATATTTCCCACAATGAAGCAGTTTGGAAGTTAAAGCTAGAAGACACATTTTTCAGAAAAGAGTTTCAGCACCTGGTAAGGAACAAATACTAAAGTTCTGACTTATATATCAACTACAGCATGAGGAGCCTCATTTCTATGGAGCAATTCAAACATCACAGAGCTTATATCCATGTTAGCATAAAACCATATGTTGTCTAAAACTTTTCTAAGAAGCTGTTCATACAGGACAGAAGTCTAAGGGAACAAAAGACAAATTCAATCAAAAGAGGACATTTTTTCATCCTAAAATGATCTTAATATGAAAAATTATTTGCTTTTTCCCATTGAATGTTCTTGCTGACATTTGCTCTGATGAAGCCAAGTACTTAGAAAGTTCATATCTTTTTGTTTACTTTTCAATATATGTAAAATATTCACATAACTTGAATGTCAAAGTTCAATTCATATGTGAATCTTGAATATACATCAATTAAAACTCCTAATCCTTACCATGAGGTGGGGTAGATTGAATCAGGTTCACCACAAAGACATGTTCAAGTCTTGACCCAAAATTCTGTGGGTGTAAATTCATTGCAAAGAGGATCTTCAAAGATCCCTATTGTGGGGCCAAAGTGAAACAGATTGGGCTTTAATCCTATATGACTGAGTCCTTATATGCAAAAGAAATTTGAAAACACCGACAGAAGTAGAAGTCACAGGAAGAGACCCATGGAGACAAATGGCCATGTATTAATTAGGGTTCTCTAGAGAAACAGAATCAACAGGGAACACTTGCAAATATAAAATTTATAAAAGTGTCTCACGTGACCGCGGGAACACAGAGTCCAAAATCTGCAGGGCAGGCTGTGAAGCCGATGATTCCAATGAAGGGTCTGGACGAACTCCACAGGAGAGGCTCACCGGCTGAAGCAGGAAGAGAGCCTGTCTCTTCTGAATCCTCCTTAAAAGGCTTCCAATGATTAGATTGAGCATCACTCATTGCAGAAGACACTCCCCTTGGCTGATTACAAATGGAATCAGCTACGGATGCAGCTGACATGATCATGATCTAATTCTATGAAATGTCTTCATTGCAACAGACAGGCCAGCACTTGCCCAACCAGACAAACAGGTCCCACCACTTGGCCAAGTTGACACATGAACCTGACCATGACAGACCATGTGACAGAGGTACAGACTGCTTGCCAGCACCAGAACGCTATGGTCTTCAGAAAAAGCACAACCTGCTGATACCTTCATTTTGAACTTCTAGCCTCCCAAACTGCAAGACAATTGATTCCTGTTGTTAAGCCAGCCACGTGGGGTATTTGTTATAGCAGCCCTGGCAAACTAAGACACATGGCTGTTCACATCTGCCTGACCTTAGCTCACTGTGACCTCCCCCAAGAGGGCTTCCTAGTCCAGCATATCCAGAGTAGTATGTTCATCTAATTCCTCCATCATTTGCCCCATTGATTCCCTTTAAAATACATATCCTAATGCAAAATTGTTTCTTTTCTGTTTGTTTGTTTGCTATCATTCATCTTATTCTAATGTAGACTCCATGAGGCACAAATCATTCCAGTCTTCTTCACCACTGTATCCTGAGTGCTCAGAACATTCTTTTTTGTTTGTTTTTAACAAGAGACAGAATAACTTGATTCTGTTAACTTTCTAAAGCCTATCTCTACCCCAACACATGGTCAAATTTTGTGCACATTATACACAGACACTGTCAATGGCCACCCTCACTTTTCTTTTCTTATGTTCTTTGGTACAGCCACCTTCCGGTGAGAAGCCAGGCAAACAAGAGTGAGAGCCTAGGGCATTATGAGTCACAAAATAAAATATATTTCAGACTTCCTGAAGGAGCTTTACACTTTTGGTGTTTTAGACTTTTTTCACTTAAGGTACATTCGTTAAATAAAAGAAAAACAAAATGAACAGTTTTGACCTTCCTCTGTGCATTCTTTGAATTTGTAGTAATAAGGATTTTTATTCCCCCTCCATTTGTTTTGCAGTTTAAAATAAAGTCAGTTTCTTATCCTTTCAAATCCAATGTGCTTTCTCAGCATTTCAATTTAAATCTTTCAAATGAAGGTGAAATCCTTTACCCTCTCTTAGACAGCTAACCTGGCTTATATGAAACAAATAGATGTATTTTAGGGGAAAAGTATTAAACTCTTCCAAAGAGTTATATGAGACTTGCAATCTCATTTGTGCCTCTATCATAAAAAACATAGAAATCAAATATCTGAAGGTCACTGATAAGACATAATATTATTTGTTGAATTGTGTTTCCTTCTAGCCAAAAATGTATCATTCGTATGGTTACCTCTTCAATGTGCTTTTATCTTCTGAGATTAATGATCATCTCCATTATCAGCAAGAGAAACAGTGGGGAAAAACTGACAACGAAATGAGATTCCTACATCTGTTTCTTTTATCAATTAGTTAATATTTCTTACCGCTGAATTCACCTGCGTGATCATTAGTAGCCTATCTGTTAACGTATAGGTAAAGCTGTAACCTGACTTGTTTTTAGAGTTAAGACTTAGAAATGAAGCTTATCATGATCTTCACATTCAAAATTCAAAATCCATAAGCTGAAGATGAAGCCTCAAATGAAATGAAACATCTTACCATGTTGCCAACATAAAGGAAAAACTCCTCCCAAAAAGTGAGATGGCTAGGATGAATGTTGAATGAATAGGTCTTTTGGAATTGGTACAAAGAAAATAGAAAAACAGCTTATAATCTAAAACAAGGAAGTCAACTGCAAAGATAAAATAACCATCAGAAATGTGGAATTCTCAAAAAATGTTTTATTATTTATGTCACTAGTCATATTTTCCTATCTTTTACCCTCATTCTAATGTTCAATCTTTGTTTTTTTGTATCATTTTCATCATCATTTACAAACATGTTTCTCTTGTCCTAGTGATTCCCTACAGTTTCCAAAATTCCACAGAAACATATTTTGAAATAATCATGGAATGAGTCCTACTTATTTACTTTTTATCCTTAAAGATAAAAGTAAATGTTTGGCTAAGTATTAATTAACTACCTTTCAAGATCAATAATCTCAGAATTGATTAGATGTTCTACATAACTAAACAAACGAATGCTGTGTAATTTATTTTAATTGTGTCATATTATAAAAATAATTTTAAAGTTAGAGTATCACAAAGAAAATTGATAGATATCTACATTCAAAGCAGTTATGTTACATTCAGTACATTCTAAACCAGGAAGGCAAAAATCAACTAAAATATCTATCCAAAAAGAAAAAATAATGAATACGGAGGAGGGCAAGTAATTTAAGAAATAATAGATAAGGATTTCCCAGCTCTTAAGGGAGAATCAGTTTTCAAATTGACTGCTGAGTAGGATGAATGAAAATAAAATCCCATGTGATTGCATCACTTTAAACTTTTAGGAAACTAAATATAAAGAGAAGATCCTGAAAGTTTCCAGAGAAGAAATTTAAAAATGTACAGAGGAAGAATAATTAGACCTCACAATAGCAACATCACATAATAGAATATAAGTGAGAAATTCCTTCCAAGCTCTGAAGAAATGGGACTTTAATCCTAGAAACCAATACTCAGCCAAGCCATCAATCAAATGTGAGAGAAGAATTTAAACATTTTCAATTATACAAGCACTCATTAATTTTATCTCCAAAGCACCCTTTCTTAGGAAATCACTTAGGATGTGCCCTAGAAAAAGGATGGAAACCAAGAAAATGAAAACCCAGAGGTTCAGGAACAAAGCCTCCAAGTCAGAAGAGAAAAGAGTCATTCCAGGCTGAAAGCAGTGCAGTAAAGCTAGAGAACATTGATTTCAAATTGGAGCAGGAAAGCAGAAAGCTCTAATGGGCTGCTTTCCAGGCAAAAAGTGGAGGAAATACATTACATGAGCAAGAGACTAGAGTAACTTAAGTATATGATAAAGTCATATAGTATAAAAAAAATGATAAAATGCCTAGAAATTCCAAAGTACTTTTAAAAGTCACATGAAAAAATATTTGCCACCTAAATACAATTTAACTGGCCTGAATTAAAACAAAATTAAACTTGAAGAAAAATGGAATTTATTCTGAGGAATACAAAGAATCAGTAAAAAGAAGGAAAATATTAGGGGTATTGTGAAGAAGGCATTTATATCTCAACACAAAAGAGGAAAAATGACTTAATATATATGAAAGTGTTTTACATAACAAAAACTATTCGTCAGATATCAAGTTTGTAAATCTTTAGTGAGAACAATAACGTTAGCATCTGTAAGTCTAGAATTTTCAATTGTTGATAGAATTATAAATTGGTATGAATTTCCTTGAAATACGTTCGTGGCCTGTGATCCAGGAATTATACTTCAGTCACCAGAAGTGAAGAAAATACACATGTAGAAGGATTTTCATGTGCAGCAGAATTTTATAATGGATTAAAAATGGGTTCAAAGGGGCACTCAGTAGTTCAGTGGTTGAGTCTCACCTGCTATGTGGTAGACTGGGGTTCAATTCCCAGCCCATGCACCCCAAAACAATAAAAGCAAAACAACCAGCAAATGATGCTGTAATAACAGGGTATTCACATGGAAAAGAATGAAATGTGACCCCTTCCATACAGCATACAAAAAAAAAATGGGTTCAAAACAATTCTGCAAAAATAGGAAACGTTTAAGTAAATTATGGACATGAATTCATTCATGCACATGAATATTATAAAGTGATTAAAAACAGATTTACAGACAGCTTTACTGAAACCCAAATATACTTCTGGTATAATATTAAGTTCAAAAAAACTGGAAAAAAACATACCTAAATATTAACAAGTGATTATTTCTTGAGTAAAATTATGGATAATTGTTATTTTATTCTGGGCTTTCCAAATTTTCTCCCTTACGTACTTTTATAATTGGAGGAGAACCAAAATGAAAACTTCAGACAGCTTTAATATTCATTTTGGTAGAATATTTAAATAAACTCGTGTCCTGAGTTAAGGCACCTCTTAAATATTAGAATATACAAGAAACTTAGACACAGTCCATCAATAAAAAATAAACACAATGGAGTTAGAGATGATTAAAGAATGCTTTGAAAGCTGACTTTGCCAAAGGAATGTTAAAATAAATGGAAAACTAAATTCAGACCTTGCATTTTTAAAATCAAAACGAAAATGATCATGAATCGTATTCATAAGTATTTAGACACAAGAGAAAGTAGGGCAAAAGCAAATCAGAAGTAATCCATTGGCAGGGAATAAGGTCTGTGGTCCATGAAGGAGTCTCAGCACATCATCTGCCTCTCAATGTGCCTTCATCCTGACCCACAATGGCACCAGAACTAGGTTTGGTCCACACCGCAGTCATGCATCACCCATCCTTGGTAGGAGAGCATTACGTGGCTTTATCTTACGCACCTCCCTCTGTCTTTACACGGGGGAAGCCGGGAGTGGGGAGGAGGGTTGAAATAGACTAGGCAAAATTTACAAAATATTTTTTCAAGCCTTTGTATAAAAAAATGATTAGTGTTGCAGCTCTGCTGATGTAAATTTACTATGATTTTCACCCATGTGAAATTTTTCAACACACCAAAAGATACACTAAAAATACTGACAGAGGGCGCACAGGTGGTTCAGTGGTAGAATGCTGCCTTGCATGCGGGAGACCCGGGTTCCTTTCCCAGACCATGCACCCCAAAAAAAGAAAAAAAAAACTGACAGAAGGTGAATCTTATAGAAATTTTATAAAATGCATCATATAAAATTATTATCTTCCAAATTAAATATTTCCATTTTAACGCTCATGGAAAGGCAGTGTATTAGAAAACACACATCAGGGATCTTACGTATCTTTTACTGTCTTCAATAAACCCACATTAGTTTCATAGTTCCACAAAATGAAGTGGTTAAAGATTTATTCATTTACTTGATGTTGGGCCAGAAATAAACAGTGAATATCATGCACCATAAGACAGGCTGAAAGTATTTATTGATTCAAGTAGCACTTCAGCATTTTACTTAGTATTCCAGTTTAAATCAGTTTTATACATAAATAGCTTGATATTTGGCTTTAGGAAGAGCATATAGCTGATTTTTAAGACAAACTGGGAATGAATCCACATCTACGTTAAAAAGCCATGAGTATGTGCGTTCCTTTACCTTTCTTTCTTGTAACTAGATTATAGACTTTAGTTTTAAAACTCTATTTGTGTACACATATGGATTGTTACATTGAATGAACTTCAGAGTGAAATTCAAAAACCAAGCCATAACCATAACCCATTATTTAAACCTTGATATAGGCTCTAAGAAATATGCAAAAATGACAGTTCATTTAAGCAATATTATTGCTATAAGGCAAGCTGAAAAAACATAACAAAGTCCTTTATTTATCCCTCTGGGCTCAGTTAATGTTCAAAATCTGACATCTTCTTTTATTGATGAGACCCCGGTAACACAAAAGCACAATTCATAACAACAGTACCGCTCAGGAAACAAATGTCTTGCATAACTTTACATTGTTTTGCCTGTACTAGAGTTTTAATCATGTTTATTTTATTTTTTGCTAAATTTTCTGTCTTATCTCCCTAAGGAACTATTTACTTAAAAGGAAAATGGCTGCATTTCAAATCAATGAAGAAGAAATGCATTGTTCTATAGCTTTTATGACAATCAGCTAACCCTATAAGGGAAAAATAATTTTCTCATACCAAAAAGAAATCCAGATGAATCAAAGATTCATCTTGAATCATAAACAAAAAGAGTATAATTCTTAGTAAAAACTTTGGCAGTTTTTAATTCTTTAAATAAATTTGAGTTGGAAAAGCCTTTCTGAACAAGGCACAAAAGTCCTCAAACTGCGAAGCAAATAAGTTTAAATTTAACTGAATAAAATGTAGGAATGCATGCAAAATATCATAAGCCAGTCAAAAACAAAAACCTGGGTAAAAACCAAAGTGACACAGAACAAAGCACATATAACTTTAATTATGAGTCCTTAAGTAATAGACCCACAACCCAATAGAAATCCTGCCAAAGCTGCCAGCGCACAAACACACACACACACACCCACACACACACATGCTCACACATTAGAAAATGATATAAGAAACTTTTTTTTTTAAGTGCATAGTCCAGAAATTGAATCCAGGTCTCCTTCATGGAAGGTGGGCATTCTTCCACTGAATCACCTGTGCACCCAAGAAAGTTTTAATGTAAGTCAAAATTTATCATTGTAAATTTAAGCAATGAGATACTACTGTCAAAGCTCTAAAAAGTTTAATAATGCACATGGCTTGCGAGAATAGGCAGAAACATTCACATTCAAATGCTCTAGGTAGAATTATAAATTGATAGCCCTTTTTTCCAAAGTCTAGCAAAATTTTAAATGCAATCACCTTTCATTCAGTTCTTCCATTCCTAGGAAACTATCTTACAAGTACACTTGCAAAAATTATTAAAATAGAAGGGAAAAGTTGGCAGCAACCATCAACAAAGGAAGGCTAAATAACCGACTATGCAATAACTACAAAAAAAAGAGGAAAATGTCTTTGAACAGATATAAAAAGCGCTCCAATTAATGTAAGTGAGAAAAAAATCAAGATACTGACCAGTGTGTATATTATGCTACTATTTCTGAAAACTGCTGATGGTGATTATCCAGAAGTGGAATTTGAGTGAGAGGAAAACCCATTTTTTTATTATTTCCCTTTTTATAGCGTTTTGAAATTTACTGTGTGCTTGAGTTATTTTCATAACTTTTAAAGCCTGAAAATATAAAGGCCTTAATATATCTAAGTTCAAAACTCCTGAATGTTTTAATTTTAAAATCATTCACAATAAGGAAATGCTTTTGTTGATCGAATATTTTAATTTTTCATATAATTGTTTCTATTTGTTAAAGTTGCATCATTTTTTTCAGATAATCATGATTTCCAACTGAAATTTTCAAACTGCAATAATAATAAATGTTACAAAATATAAAATCTGTTCTAAAATTACAAGAGACACTAACAAGAAGTGAATAACTCAAATAATTGAAAATAGCTATGCAAATAAACATATTTAAATATCTTTCTAAAACTTACTTTAGTAAAGCTTGCAATTTGCTTCTTCATTAATAAACTAAAATAGCATTTATTATACTTAAATAATACAGTTAGCTTCAAATTCATTTTTATAAAGACCAACCAGTGATGACTATAATATATGCCAGTTCACACTAACATTAAAGAGCTTTTGACAAAGTAGAAAAAAATACAAAAAAAGCAAATGCAAAATTTAAAAATATTTAAATATAATATATGACTCAAAAATTGGAAGTTTTAACAGATTTGCAATATACACTACAGTTAATATTATTAGTTCATCAGTCACCCAGTTTTTCAACAGCATACTCTAAATCAGTATATAAAACATAGATTTTTTTCAGCTTCTATCAAGAACTTTTATATTTTTTCTCACAATTTTTGGAATTACAATTTTTGCTCTTAAGGTACTTTGATTGGTTAAATGTAGTTCCAAGATATAGGATAATATTTATAAATATTCTAGGAAAAAATGACTATACTACATGTTCTAATGCAATAAGAAGGTCAATTAGATGACCTTGATTAGCTATTACTTTTGTCAGAAAGAAAATATTTTGCGTCCATTTAAAATATTCAGTACGAAAGTTTAATTGTTCTTTGTTTCTGCAGACATTGCCAAAGTGATTCGTATTGAACAGACATCCATTAAAGAAAAGTTTGAGGATGGAAGACAAGAAAGAAAAAAAAATCCTGTGATATTTTTTGGTACATATGAGCAACATAGAAACCAACACTTTCAAAATATAAATACTTGGCTTTCATTCAATATTTTCTACTTCAGGGCCAAATCCAAAGGCATCAATCCACCTCTAACTTTATCTCGTAAATGTAAAGACTTACATTAAAGAAGAATATTGACCCAAGTGCTTATTACATTACAGAGATCACAAGGCTGCTGTTAAATGCAATCTGAGACAGCATCAGAATAACAAGAGTCAACACAAAATGAAGTTGTGAATACTTTATAGACTATCAAAAATGTCAACCCATTTGTAGAACTCCCTTAATTTTACTTATTCTCAGGGGCTACATCCAAAAAAGGAAGATAAAGCTCCTCTCTTCTTCCCAAAGGAAATGCAATCCCTAGAAAGTAATTATTTGAAAAATTTTCAAAGCTTTCAGGGCTTCTCATTCGAATAGAAAGAGGTATAAAGAGCTTGTCTTTATTCATGCTGGAGGAGGAACTTGTGAAAATGAGATGTTAAGAATGGGTCAATCTGCAGCAAGATGTAGACAAGTGATTCTTAGGGAGGAAGTCACACTAAACATAGTCCACATGCAACGTCATCCTGTTCATGGGAAATATCTGCCATCATTTATAGTTGCTCAAATATAGCATTAGTAGAGGTGATAAACAAACAGTCTTAGATATTTACACTAAATGATAACCAGAATCAACATAAAACTTAAGCATGATTTTCAGTGGATCAAGGGCACACCAAAATTCTTGTGGTGTGTGTGTTCCAGAGATTTTTTAAAAAAGATTAAGGAAATGAAGCACTAGTATCTAATGTTGGCCTGAATGATTTGAGATTGTATTCTTGAAGCATGCTGTTTTGAAAAATTGCATAGAGAGTGCAGTTAGCTACCTTCTTTACCATGCACACAAAAGCACGGAGCCAAGTATATTGGACTAATATACATGCAAGAGAATTGAAATTGCTGAAGTTTGCAAAATATTAAATTAGCTAATGCATAATATTGGGTAAATAGTATCATCTAACCTTGATAATTACATTATGAGGCAGGTGCTTAAATTACTGCAATTTTATAGATTGAGGAAACAGGATTCAAAAGGTTAACTGATTTATGCAAGGTCACGCAAGCTCTTCAACAGTTACAGTAACTTAGAACCAGTCAGTTCAATTTCTGTTTTCTTATCCAAAAACAGTTATAATAGTAATTGCACTTATCCAGCAAAGTCTACTGAGCTATGGTGAAGATCAAACAGATATGAAAGTATTATGAAAAGCTAAAACTTCTACATAAACATCAACTTATAAAATATATACCCTCTCTGAAGGCAGGAACTTCCATTTTATTCTCCTCCATCACTCTGACTTTGCCGTTCAGTTCACAATAAAAGGCCAAGATACAGGGGAGAAGGGAATATTTGGATCATTTATGACATACTAAGCGAGGCATTTATTGTCTCATTTAATGCCTCCAATAATAACATCAAATATGATGAGGAAACCGAGCCTCAGTCAGCAAAGCGTAATAAATGTGCTTTGCATCATAAAGCTATTAATCATATTTAGATCTAGATTTGTTGATTCCAAAGGCTCTGTTCACTTGCCTGCTTTTCATTTAAAACATATAATTTAATTAATTAAATCAAATGAAACATTAAGAATCTATAATGCGCATGGTTAGAAAAAGTGTCGAGGTATCTTAATTATGTGCTTAAAAGATCTACCAGGGATAAAATAGTTCCAATTTGTGTAACATCCTGAATTGTTAGCGATATGCAATAAAAGGCAAGAGGTAGTACTGCTTGAGTTTCAGCACCTAGGCTTTAAAAAATTATTCTCATACTTTAATGCACTAAACATGACTTTGAGTGACACGTGCTTTACTTTATTAGTTTCATTTTTGTCACAAAACAACATACAGCCTATACAGATATGCATACGGTATAAAATGATCCTAACAACGAATTAGAAATGCATTTTTCTTTGCTCTCTGCCTTTCTTAGCAAAACTTCCCAAAGATCCCAACATCAGGAGTAATAATACAAGTTAGTAAATTTGTGTGCACTTATAGGCACCAAACCCACTGCATGGCATTTTGTGACTATTTCGTGTCTTCAAAACAATTCTATAATGTATAATTTCCTACTGAGGCTTAAAAAGATTAAGCAACTTGCCCAATGTCAGACATGTAGCATAGGGCTAGAATTCAGTTGCAGATGCAGACTCTTAACAAATACCATTTTGTCTCCTAGGCCATCATGACTGCAAACTGCAAAGAATCAAAGTCTTTGAACTTCATAGATGAAACCCTTGTGCATTCATCATTAAGATGACAAACCTTGACTTGTACATATTCTAAGATATAAAGATGAGGATTTTATGGTCTTTCCTCAAAAGGAAATATTTTTTGTGAAAAATTAGCCTTAATTTTTATTTTTATAAAAATTTTAATATTTATTTTATTAGCATTATATAATGTTATCTTATCTAATAAATTATATCAAATTTATATAACACTGATTAAAAATATAACAAATAATATAAATTATATATTGTTTGAAAATTATTAATTTTTGTTAAAATTTATTACAAGACAAACTAGACTATCTTACATTATATGTATGACTTTTTTGGGGGGGTGTGCATGGTCCAGGAATCAAACCCAGGTTGCCCGAATGGAAGACGAGCATATATATAGGATTTTAAAAAACCATTTGTACAGTAAAGAAATAGAGAAACATTACCACCAGATGACATAGTCTAAAAGGAAGTGTTTTGGGTGTTTTACTGAAGTGAGCTTTATCAACATTTTTCAAGCACTTGTCATATGTCTACAATGTCTCAGGTACCTTAAGTGGGAGTCAGAGTTGACTATGACACAATCTCTGCCTTCCCATAAAGCTCACAATCCAGGAGTGTGTTCATATTGCATATTTTTATCAATCACCAATGGTTTTCAAAACTTTTCCGTCAGTATTTTATCTCATAATTATAAAGGGCTTTTTTTCCCTACCCAGAATGATAAATTGCCTTAAATTGCTGATTTTGCTTAACAGTGATGCATATTTCCTCCTTTGCTTCTTGATTCTCTCTGGAAGTAATAAATAATTTCTACTTGTCAAAAGCAATACTGTGAGCTAGTTTAGAATTGCCATATAATTTGATAATCCTTCTCCTAAGTACATACCCAGAAGAACTGAAAGCAAGGATGCAAACAGATGTTTGCACACCAATGTTCATAGCAGCATTATTCACAACTGCCAAAAGATGGAAGCAACCCAAGCGTCCATCAACCGAGGAATGGATAAGCAAAGTGTGGTATATACACACGATGGAATATTATTCAACAGTAAGAAGGAATGAAGTCATGAGGAATGCAACAACACAGATGAACATGGAAGAATTCTGTTGTGTGAAAGAAGCCAGACAGAAGAGGACAAATATTGTATGATCTTATTAGTATGAGCTAAGTGTAATAAGCAAACTCATCAAGTTAGAATCTAGAGTAAGTTACTAAGAGATAGAATGGGGGTTGAGAATGGAAAGCTGATGCTTAATTTGTGCAGAATTTCTATTTAGGTTCATTGTAAATGTTTGGAAATGGATAGAAGTGATGGTAGCGCATTACTGTGAGTATAATTAACGGTGCTGAATTATGTGTGTGGATGTGGATGAAAGGGATAGTATTAGGTGGTGTATTTTACTAGAAGTAAAGCTAGAGGATAAAGCAAGGGACTGTATATCATAGTGTACCCTGTGGTGGATGATTTCTGTGGCGAATAGTACAAATATAAGAATGTTCTTTCATGAACTTTGACAATGACATTGTCACCACAAGGTGTTAATAATAGGATAGTATATGAGTAAAAATACACCTAATATAAACTGTGAACTGTAAGTAACAGTAATGCTTTAACATTCTTTAAATATAAATAAAGCTATAGAAATAGAATTAGATCACAGGGTATGGAGGGCTGGGGAGGGATAGAGGGACTGAGAGGTGACTACTGAAGAGTATGTTTTTTTTTCTTTCTGGAGTAATGAAAATGTTCTAAAATTGATTATGGTGATGAATGCATGACTCTTGATTGCACTAAAAGCCTTTTATTGTACACCCTGGATGGGCTGTATGGTATGTCAATATATCTCCATAAAACTTCTTAAAAATTATGTATTTGAAATGGATTGATTTTAAACCCTATTGTTTTTCTCTAGGACTATTCTCATTAAATTTTACCTTTAAGAAACAACCAATAGAATGATTAGAATTCATTGTTTTATAGCAGTCAATGATAGTGTAAAAGACTGACCATAGATGTGTAAGCTAAACAAACAACAAATTAAAGAGAAGTTCAAATAAAAGAAAAAGGGGGAAAACAAAAACAATACCCAGTTCCAATTTACTCCTTCTCTGCCTATCACCAGCAAGTTTTGCTGCCCTTGAAATTCTTCCCTTATTTTCCACAGTCCTCTTCCACACTTTCAGGAATCTGTAATTTCAATCTTAAATAAAGATTTAAGATTGAAAGGGATTTTTTTCCTTAGCCAGAAAATATTTATTTCATCATGCCCATTCTATCCTTTTTCTCCTGCATAAGAAATATATGTACATGTACATAGATATATGTATGTGTAAACAAAATGTTTACACATTCTTACTACAAAGGCCAGAATGTATACTAAAGAAGTTGTATAATAAAGACTAAATTTTAAAAAAACAGTATTTTAATGCAGAGAATTAAGACCAATTGCAAATGGTTTATGGGTCAAAAAAATGTTTTCTTTTATCAAATTATGAGTTTCAATTAAATTTATGCTGAAGCTAGAAACGATTTTCATGTTATATTCTGTTATAGGATGGAGAATCAAGTAATACTTCACTATATTTTAATAATGAGCCCAGATTACACCTGCTTTATATGACACAAACATTTCTGCCATTTTCATCAGTACAAGTGGGAAGTTAGAAAGTAGTTTAGACTAAAATATTTTCATTAACCTTCTGAGTTTTACTGAAATTCATTCAGAGTCAAAGTACCCCAGAACCATGAAACAAATTCCACAGAATTTCTAGTTTTAAATTAATTTTAAATGGAAGGGAACAAGTCTCCGAGAAATATGATGCTCTATTAAAAGAATTTTGGACAGACTAAAATTTAGACATTTCTCAATTCAACCCAACCTGTGCTCATATTTTAAAAATGGATATAATCAGAAGAAAATATAGGAATTAACACAGCATAATTATAAATAAACTACATAAAACAACAATGTAAACTCTGAAGAACAATCCAAATATTCAAACTCTGACGAGTATTATGTTATTTGTCTGTGAAATGTCAAGGTAAAAAATCAAAATAAATTGTTTATTCACAACTTCCTTCTTATAATGAGTCTCATTTAACCTATTTAATCTATGCAACCCTATTTAATCTATGCAGCTGAAAACATAAATTTCAAGACTAAAATTTGAAACTACCTTTAACACTAAGAAAATTAGCAGTGAGCACTTTTGGCCTTTTTTCCAGTATTATATTAATGTATGAAAAATAAAAATTTTTGTTTTCCACCCAAGGTGAATTATTAACAGAATGAAAACAAGAGACATTACTGGAAAACAAAACTAGATAGACAGCAGCCACCAAAAAAGCAAGAAAAAAAGAAAAGGGCGTAAAGACAAAACACACACACATTAGCACAAGAACTGGAGCAAATGTTTCACTATAATAAACTATATCTATGAACTTCCTATTCCCAGACATCTTCTAAAAGAAAAAACAATTTATAATTTAGTAGTTTTTAATTTACCCTAAAAGAGAAAATAGAAAATTGTGGTTCATAATATCCTAGAATGAAAACAAGAAAAAAAATAAAGAAAAAACTAAGACTTTCGTGGCAGTTCAAAGAATATGCACAGTTATGTTTTGTGGAAAATCTTTAACCAAAATGGAAGCTGTAACAGAGCCATAACTGACAGGACCCTCGTAATGGCAGACTCGTACTTCAACCAATTACAACATGGTTTCTGTATCATTCTAAAAGTTGGACTTTAGAAGTCCTCTTTAAAATGCATATTGTACATATTTGACAAATCAGTTTGATATACGTCAGTGTGGCTTATGGTAGAGATAATAACTTTGAATACTTCTAGCTTGTCTATGAAAACGCAAAAAATGAATTACATTTCTTTCTAAATAGAATTTGAGACAGATACTAAGCAAATTGTTTCTTTTGAAATCCAAACGCATAGCAAAAGCAGGAACAGTTACTTAAAAAGACTAGAATTCTATGCTAAGGACATCTGTAAAATCATATGGGTTTAATAGATAAATAATCATTAGGTGCCTGAATGCACTGGGAACTGATCTAGGGGTTAAGAAGACAGCAAAGGCATGGTCTTACCTGCAAAACAGCCATATTTTACATTTTTGTTAATCTTAAAATGCGTTCATTTTATAAGTTAAAATAAACAAAAATGGTGAAATATTTCTAAATTGAATAATGCTGAAAAAAATAATATTTAGGAGGTGTTAGTCTCCTAATCAATACCGCTGTAAGGAACCACATTTATTTTTTTTCCAGATTAGTAGAATCTGCTTTGAAAAACATGTTGATGCTTAAAAATTGTTAAATTGGGGATGATTTTGAAATTTGAACCATTTTTCCTATTGTACTGAAGAGGCACAGCCATACAACAGGGTCAGTAATTAGTAGTTTAGATCTTTCGAGAAAACCTCTGAAATTTTGACAGAGAACTGCCATGATAAAAGAGCTAATATTTTGATGGAATTTGGGGAATCTTCCGAGTGGAATCTGGGGACTCTTCAAAAAAACCCAGTTAAAAACCCAGTTAAAAAATGAAGAAAGGAAATATAATTTAGCCAATGGCCATTAACACCTGAATCAAATGTTTAATCAATACAATACTTAAGTTCTTAGTGTAATGTACACTCTACTTACTTAAAAAATATTTTCTATTTCAATTTAGAGTCTATTCACTGTAACGGCATTTGCTCTGCAGATTGAGCTCTTTTATTGACTTTCAAAAAAACTAAAGAAAGAGAATGAGGAAGAAAAGAAAGAAGAGAGGAAAGGGAGAAATAAAAAGCATTAATTCTCTCCCAAAACTCAATTATATAACAGTACATACTGGAATAATTAGGACATAACTGCTCTTTTTCACTCTATTCTAAATTTTCCAGGGCTCTAGGAAGTTTGGTAGTTTGCAAAGTATTATTGGAAGAGATTAAGGGAGGATTTAAGATCTGGGCATGAATCAGCATCATCCTGTCATGTCCCAGTGCAATGACCCCAGCTCTTTAAAGACTTGTTGTGAAAGGGAAATGCCCCACATTTCTCAACTCAACAAGTTGGTTCATGCTCAAGACCCCAAATATGAATAGTATAGGAATAAGTGCTTACTATTATTAAGCTTTCATAGTCTCATACAGCAAGTTTTATTTAAATACATAGTTTCTCTCATTCCAAAATAAAATATTTTAACCAGTTATTCTTTGATTTTTCTGTTTAGTACAATCTATCATTTTCCTGATATCTATTGTGATAGGTGAAATATGAAAGCTTAACTATGAAAAATTCTATGACAAATTAAATCTCACGTACAAAGTAGCTACTCTTTTCTTAGAAATCTGCAATTCAATGCAACAATATTTACAACACCAGATAGTAAGGTATTATGCTTTGGTACACACACTTATGGTTTTCTTCATGCTGTGGGTTCTTATTATTACTTAATATCATTCAAGTTGATTCTGGTTTAATTAAATTTGGCATATGTTAAAGATGATAATTCCAAGTTTTCAGTAAACACCTTAACAAAAATGACCAAACTAGATTGCCCAGTTATCTATAACTACTTATAATCTATAATTATAACTGTAACTACCCATATAAATATCATGGCATTGCATGGATGCACAGCACAATAAAAATTTAGTAAATATCAACCTGATGAATATGGACACATAATCTCAGTAATTCATGACTAAAATACAATGACAAGAAATGCACCTAAAAAACGGTATCAGAGAACTCAGTGCTTAAAAGCCGAAACTGTGTCATTTTAAAATCCTCTCTATTCCAAGAGAATTTATAATATATGCTATTCTTGAATGTCTTTATGAATCAAGTTTATAGAAATATTTTAAATAAGCTAGTAAAAATTTAAGGCCCTCGTTTTTAAGAGGCATGGAGAAGAAGAAGACAAAACCAAAAAATAAATAAATAAATAAATAAATAAATAAATAAAGACATGGGGAATTGTTTTTTCTAATCCTTAGCATCTTAAATGAATTTCCAAAACTTAGATATTATTTATATTTTTAAGCTTCTCTAAATAAATATGTTTTTAATATTTCAAAAGGTATTCAGTGTGCGCAACAGTTTATGGAAGAGCAATATTTTTTCCAACATCTCCATCTGCTGGCTTAGAGAAAAAAGCAGATTTTCATTTTCTGTTTCTTGAAATGTAATATTTTTATAGTTTGTTTTGTTTCATGTCATTAAAATATAAAAGCTAAATTATTTTAAAATAGACCATTACCACTTGTGAAAGCCATTCATTGACAGAAATAGCAAAATTCTGGAATAAGTTTACTATTTAATATTTTAACTGAAAAACTCCACAGGATCAGATACTCATGTTTCCCACCCACTCAGTCTTATTTTCCAGATGTTTTAGTGATGCATAAAGCATTAACATTTATTAACAATTTTTAGAATGCAAAAATAAACATATGCCTAAAATTCTGCTTTGATTTTTTTAATTACATAGATTATATAGGCTGTACATGTACGCCGATTTTAAATTTATTATTGTCATGAAAATCCATATTTTTAAGTTACTTTACTGAATTGCTTGGGTATAACACTACTAGAATATCCTCACATCCCCATAATAAAGTTCTTAGAGGATCGCAGCTGCAAAGGCCCACTGAAAACAGCAACACCCATGGAATATTGAAAAGTATTCCAAAGCATACAAAGGAGAACGATTAGAAAAATGAATTACCATGAGAAAAGAATTCCTTTATTCTCTGACAATTAGGAGGCACTCAATAAATATTTACTGAATGAATCAATGAATTCTTGAGGGCCATCAATGGTTTCAAACTGCTGAACACATCAGATGCTGGTTTGAATTTCTTTTTCTGGTTTTATGCCTTGCAGTTTCTCACAATGAAGCCTTAGTTTTCAAACAACCTTCAGGAAATAAAAACCTGAGGACTATTTCCAACTAAGAAGAAAGGGCAAGAGGAAGGGGAAAAGGGAATGAAGAGGAGGAGGAGGAGGGAAGGAAAGAGAAAGAAAGGAAATAAAGAAATTGGAAATCTGTCTTCATTTCCTCAGGTACCCATAGAAACAAATGGGAACAAATAGGTGCTTGCGTTGCCCCACTGTGACTGTGAAAGAGAAGGATGTGGGAGGGCAGTTTGATGCACACTGGCATTTCAGAGTACAATGACTTCATTTCACTTCCATAACCATTCCATAGATCTTGCTGGATTCTTAAACCAGTGCGGATCTTGACATTTGCAAATAAGTTCCTCCTTTTGAGGAGTAAAATTAAATCAGTAAACTAATAATTTTCCTAATTATAAATACTATATAAGAAAGAATTATGGGCTCCCTTGACCAGAAATTTAAGAAAATGAAGGATTAAAAACTGGAATAAAACCTTGAACAGATGGATCCTCACAAATCTGACAGAGATTTCCATCATTTCTTGACTGCTGACTGTGATTGTGATTTATATAAGCATCTCTGTCTAAGAAGAGGTAAATAATTTTACCTCTTTTATTGTCCTTGAAGGAAAAAAATGATATAAATACTCCATCTTATTTTTACAATTTTAATCTAATTCTTACAGGAATGAAGACGATGAGTCACAAACAAGTTTAGGGGCTGCTCAGTCAATTAGTCAATATCAACTCCAGGAGATTGTACCCAAGGAGCTTCTCTTTTGTAATCTTGCCTCACTAAGACTCTTTGGTAGTTAATAAGATCACTTATGATCTGGGAGGTACAAAGTCCATGATTCTGAATTCCCAATTCTACAACTTAAAAAAAAAAAACTTTCAATGTTTATGAGTAATTTGTGTTAGTGTTTTAGATTAATCATCCATGGAGGAGTAGTTATATAATCTGGAGATATGCATATCTTTATTTGAGATTCTCTTTCTGAGAAAAACAATAAATCCTGAGCACATGAAATCTGTGCAACATGAAGATTTGCAGAACTTCCCAGCACTCTGGTTAAATAAATTAAGTAGTACAGTTTTTACTTAACCAAATCTGTCTACAGAGACGTGCTCATTCTGTGAAAATTCACTGAATTTTATTAACACTTAACATCTGTACATTTTCTGTCTGCATATCTTATTTCAATAAAATTTATGTTAAAAATAAATCTATTCACAAATATTGAGACTGAGGACTTGAACAACTTACTTAACCAAAACTAGCCACAATCTTTTCTCTTTGCAGGACTCCAACAGAGTCATTCAAAATTTGTGGGTATCAAGGAATATTCCTTTTGTACAGTGAACATATGTTATTTTTTTCAGTAAGTTTCCTTTATAATCATCACCAAATGAGTGAACTTCTCAATCACTGACCATTTTCAAAAACTATAGGTGTCAAACACCTCCACTTTACTTTTAAAATCTACATAATTCCTACACCCATAGAGGTGTCTTTCCATAGGATTCAGCACTTTCCAAACCATTTTCACACAATATACAAATGCATACGGTTAAATACTTAGTATAGTTGCATATCAAACTTAATCAGGAAAAAAATGGAGACTTTTTAAGTTCAAACGAATAGTCTAAATCAAGTAGATTAATAGATTGAGCATAAAAGGCTTCAAAATTTAACTTACAGCTGTTTATATATTTTTATGTTTTAAAATTTTCGAAGATATTGCTCTATGGGCATTACAAAAAGCTGCAAATTCTCTTTAAGGGACTCTGGCTCTCTCTCTCTCACACTCACACACACACACACACACACACACACACACACACCTTTCCCTTCTCCCTCTCCATCTCTTTCTTCACTTTTTTTTTCTCATTTGGCCTCAACATTTGAATAAAACATATAGGACTGGTACTTCTTAATCATTCCTTCCTAAACAATTGACCGCTAGACATCGAATGGGATCACAGTAATGGCCTTGCTCTAACAAAGAAAACCGTTTCATTTCTTCATTCATCCGTGTGACAGAAGTTTCGAAATGAGTTGGCGATGTTCCAGACTATTATAATCGAGCTCAAGTATCGAATATATGATTAAGGCTTAATATGGTGAAGTGGGATGACAACCAGTTGTTCGTCTAATGGGAACCTGGGCTCTTCCGGTAGTAATTTTCCGCTAGCTCCTTTGCACTGTAGCCAAAGTGGAGGTGAGCCATGTGCAAATTCTCCCCAAATTGTTAACTATTATGAAGTAAAACCTGCGAACATCACGGCAGGCAAGACCCGCCCGAGCCTGGCCAGCAGGGAAATGATGGCAGCTGCTGGGAAGCGGGCAGGAAGGGACAGTGGCTGCGGCTGCACTGCCCACGCGGGAGCGGGGGCACCAGTGCCCGGGTGGGGGCCCCCTAACCTTTCCACTGACCCTCCAGAAGCCTAATTACTCGGTTTCTGCTACTGTATCTGAGGCACCGATAGAGCTTCATCACGGGTCTCAGCACCGAGTGCAGGGCTGACATGGAGAACCGCAAAGACTAAAATGGCTGATCGGCGACTTCTCCTTCACATTGTCAAACTCCTTCGAATCCAACTGCTCTGGGGTCCCGTTCCTCTCGCAGCCTTTGCTGGATGCCCGCTGCCTTGAGAACAAAAGCGCCGCCGGCCCGCAAGCCGACCGCGGCGCTCCAGGCAGAATCGCCCCCTTCCCAAGTTAGCCGGAGCTCAGCAGGGCCGGGGGCAAACCGACCGCGCATCCCACCGCCCGCCGGCCCGGGCCCCGCCTGCGTCAGAGAGGCTGCGCGCCGCGCCGCGCCCCTCGGGTGGGCGTTATGTAACAGCCCAGAGCCCAATTCCAGAACCATTTTAGCGCGCGTCCCCCGGGACGAATGGGGTGAGCCCGAATTGGGGCTGCGGATCTGTGAGCCCGAGGCCTGGGATCGGGCTGCAGCTTCCGGGGCAGGCTGCCCAGCTCCGCCAGTCCCCTGGGGGGAATCTGTCCAACAGCCCAGCGGCGCGCTCTGGGGAACAGCATGTTCTTTGTGGGCAGGGTGCCCACGGGCGCGCGGGGGGGTGGGGAAGGGAGGCGGGGAGAGCATCTCCAGGGGTACTCGGGCTGCGCGAGGAGCCCCGAACCTGGAAATGCACCTCCTCCGCTCCAGCCCCCACCCGGCGTCCCAATGCGCACACTCAGCAGCGCCTCTCGCTCCCTTTTCACCGTGCCCCAGCCAGCGGGGGTCCCCGAGATTGCAGCCACCTTGTCCCTTCGCCGTCACACGCACGCGCGTGTGCAATCACTCACACCCACACACGATCACACGCACACACACATTCATCGCGCCGCACTCCCGCTCCTTGGCTTTCCGCGTGCGGCACCGGAAAGCCACGGTTATTTCCTTACTTACAAGCATTGGTGACTGCGAAGCTGTTTGCTACCTCCAAATTGTCGATGTGGGGTGTCAGTCTGAACTCCGAAGTGGAAAACTGAACCATCCCTACCCGAAATGCACTGTATTCCTGGTCGGCGCCCCTCGGAAAGAGCCCCCCTGCAAAGAACAAACACCAAGCAAGAGTGTCAGTGCCCAGGAGGGAACAGAGAGAAGCCCGCTAGCGTCCAACAGCCCAGGAGTCTCTTATTTATACTAACGGGAGGAATAGACACAGCGGACTCGGGCAGTGGGGCTCGAACGCCCAAACCGTAGCTAAGGGCTTGGTACACTGATGAGAGTCTGAGGGGCAAGAGAGATGGGCAGAGACGTTCGCCTTTCCTCGTACTTGCAGGCTTTGCATTTAGACCCCTAGAGAATCTGAACAAATACGAAAATGCCGTTAAGGAAGAATTCATAAAACATGGGGATCAGAAATGAGAGGATCTTATCCTCTATGTAGCAAAGGCATCGTCTTTTTTTTCCTTTGCTTCAGCCGAAGAAAAATCATGTATATTCTAGGCAGTTTAAATCTGGAATGCAGTCAAGGTATGACATAAGTCTACATGACATGAATTAATTTGCCCACTGTGAACAAAGATTACCATCAAATTAAGCACAATTGAAAAGCATAGCACAAAAGATACCTACCTATCTGAATGCTGTTAGAAGAGACACCAAAAATGAGTCCCCAAAAAACAGGAGAAAGGAGGACAGAAATATGCATAATCTTTTGCATTTCCAAGAAAAGTAGAGCATCCACCAAACACCCTTTCTTCTGCTGCTGCTTCTTCTTCTTTAGATCCTTTGCCTTCTCTTCCTTCTTTGGCCCTTATTCTCAGCAAATTAGATCCTGTGCATTTTGAGAGAGCAATATAGCACCGAGCTGCTAAAAAACTGGAGTGGAAGCAGAAGAAACCCTTTTCTTTCCCAGGTCCTGCTCCTGGCCGCTGCTCCCCTGCGCCCAGTCCGGGTTCGCGAAGTCCGGACGACTGGCTGGATGCAATTTTCAGCGGTGCTGTGGGTACCAGTGTCTCGGAATATTCAGCACCCTCCCATGCACCCACACACACTCACCCTCTCTCGCGCTCTCTTCTCCCTCTCTCCTCTCTCTCACACACACGCGCGCGCGCACACATACACACACACACACATACACATACCACACATACAGGCAAGTCACAGAGAGGGGTAGGCAGTCCCGGGCGCGCGTGCGCGACTCGCGGCAGACGGCGGGGGCGCGTGCCCATCCCTCCCCCGCCCTGCAACCCGCGCCCCGCACCGCCCTGGCAGCGGGCTGTGTGTGCTCAGAACCGGACAGCCGCGGTCCTTCGGCGAGCCGGCGACGGCCACCGCACCCCCTGAGCGCCTCCGCCTTTCAGCACCGAGGACAGCTCCCAGCTCCCAGCACCGCGCTACTTTGGTGTCGCTGCTGCCACCGAGATGCTTCAGACCTGGACCAAATGCAGCAAAGCTGATTTCCGGCTGCTGTGCAGGAGAAGCCGAAATACTAATTGTTGTTGGCTGTGGAGCATTCTTTCCCCTGGCCCCGCAGTTTCACGTTAAAAGTAATTTTGATTATCGTCGTCCATCTCCTGTGAAAATCCGGCTAGTAACGTAGAAACGCTGCCATCCACCTCACCCAACCCAGCCAAAAATTCAACAAGCAAACAAAATACTCATTGAAGAAGTGTTCCAAAATTGTGAACTTTAGCTCCATGTGATGTAACCAGGATCCAGGGAAAATCTAAAATTCTATCTTTAAAGACTAAAATCACCCAGGAGGGGATGAGATTGACTCTTCAAAATACTTTGCATGGAAGTCGCATCTTCAGAGTGTATTCCATGAGGGCTGTGAGGCTTATTTGTCCAGCCACGTTGCGTGAGGGTTTCTCTCTCTGCATTCACTGCTAACTCCCTTTGTAGAGACTTGTAAACGTGGCTTCTTAGAAACCCTTTCTTTAAATGGACTGAAAGTGGTAGACTCTGTTTCAAGAAAAGGCTAATATGAGGAAACGATTGGAAGAAAGAGTAAGGAGAGAAGAATCTTTTTCAGTGTCTTAGGAATCGGACCTGCCAAGGCGTTTTGGACATGGCCTTTTAAAAAATTACTCCAAGAAAGTAAGCTTCGTCACCACTACGAAACTCTGAGCTTAAGACTACTCAGAACCAAAGGTGGGGTTAGAGACTAAAAAAAAACAGAAAAAAGTTTGTGGGAAGGGAGTTTATTCACTTCACACAGCTTGCCAAGCTGATCCCTGAGAACCTGCTCTGGCAATTTCTTTTATGTCTCAGAATTCCCTTGCCAACTGTTATGGCTTTTGTGGTTTAAACCAAGAAGTGAAGGAAGATTGAATGCATAGGACTATTTCCAAGAGACAGGTTACTGGAACCCACAATATGAAAAGAGGAACCTGCTAATACTCCAGAAAGCCGAGGGTTGGTCTATTACATAGCTTTCCTGTGCGGTTGTCCCTTCATAACATGCCTTCAGCCTCTTTGCTGCTTGTATTATGTCAGACTTGCCCCTTTCTTACTCTCCCTCAATTTCCTCATATTAAAAATAAGAAGGATAATTAAGATGGGCTCTATAGCTCTAAAACCCTGTAATCCTGTGATTTCAAGTTATGGCTTTCCCCTTTTTGAGGTTGTGGAAATATATTCCTACATAAAGAAGTGAGAATACCTTTAATCTATTTCTCAGCTTACACACAATAGATAATCTGCCAAGAATTAATTTTAGTCTGTTACACTTCACACTGTATAGAGAGCAGGTCATCTGAGTCAAAATAAATTTAGCATTTTAAAAATTAAATAAGAATAAAAACAATAAGAAGGGCATAAATGAATATATATATATTCAAAATTAAAATAATAAATAAATAAATCATATCTATTAAATGACTGTGATGCAAGGTACAAAAATTGATTTGAAATTTAAAATTCTAAAAGAATTAATGCTAATTCAGGGCAAAATGAAAAACATTACTTGGGTCATTTTCTTTTTAATTCCCCCATTCAATTTTCCACAAAAAAGAAACTTCAATTTCATACAAGTAGCTTGAAATGAAACAGAAAGACCGAGAGATAGAAAGACAGAAAAACAGAGAAGGAAGGAAAGAAAGGAGCTTGAGAT
Organism: Myrmecophaga tridactyla; assembly: GCA_004026745.1. Lineage (NCBI taxonomy): Eukaryota > Metazoa > Chordata > Mammalia > Pilosa > Myrmecophagidae > Myrmecophaga > Myrmecophaga tridactyla. Next base: position 9,707 of record PVIY010023340.1, on the reverse strand, counting down.
ATACCGATGTTTAAAAATGTGGGTCGATGTAAATTGAATTAAAAAATATAGGGGACATTTCAAGCACTATTTTTATCTTAAATTGTTTCAAAGTCAAGGACAGACATGAACTCAAAACTAACTGAATTGCATTCTATTAAAAACAAATGATATATGAATTTGCTGAATCATAGAGCATTTTACCCTAGTAAATAAGAACTCAAGGCAAATGTTAGTATCTACCAATGAATTATAATTCATATATATGGTGGAACTAAAAATTTTAACAGATGTTAGTTGTAGTTCAACTACTATTCTATTGATGTCGTTCCTGTGGTACTTATTATTCATCTTTTACATAAGTGGAAATTTATCTCATGCAATATTAACATTACTGTATTAATGTTATCATCCATAAAACTTTTCAAAATCACTATAATTTTTAAATAACATAAATCATCCAAGCATAGACACTGTCAATTTAAGTATGATAAATTTAAATTGACTGAAGCAAATGGGTTATACAAATAAATAGAAAACTACTGGACTAGATTTTTTTGTGTGTCCAGAGCTTCATTTTCAATACTGAGAAAGCTCATCTTTCAAGGATATATATCTCAAATCGATGAGTTATAAAATCAATTTTGTTAATTTCAAAACTCCCAAGACTACAGTTGTATAGTGTGCTCCAAGAAACACAGTTTGCTATTTTCTGCCCTCTGCTGTTCAATTCTGGTAATTATCCAAAACATCAGTATTGTTTCTGAAGCAAGGATGACAATTTATGTAAAAAATAAAAGGAATAAAAAATAACATCCATTCCATCTTTTGGTTACTTTTTTTTGTCAGTTGGGTGTTTTTGCTGTTGTCATTGTGGTGTGTGTGTGTGTTTGTGTCTTTAAATTATGCAGATGATTTCAACATCAAGTCTAAAAATAAGCATAATAAGCACAAATTGAATTTCTTCTTTAATCTGACTTTGTTTAAATGTCTGAAACAATTACTTTCCTTTTAAATTTTCTTTCAAGTGTTTAAGAATTTGAGTATAGTTACTTATTGTGCACAGTTTTAAGTTGAGTTCTACAATGACAAAGTTTTGCATAAAGGAAAGTCACAGGGAGGGGGTAGGATGAGTGATATTCTTGAAATGACTGGCAGAGCAAATGTTTAGCTGACCTTATTATCAAAATTGGATTATAAAAGTCAGTATCATAGCTCCAACTGATGGGGTCAGATTGCCATTCCCCTTTCTATCGATCCCCTGGAACTTTGAAAATGTAGGGCATCTGAAAATCTTGGATATAAGTCAGCATTAGGGAGGAAGGAGAGTCCATGGTAGTGTCAGCAGAAGATGGCAAAGTTAGCTGTTCTTGTGAAAGGAGCCCAAGTCCCAAAAAGAGTCTATATTGCTGAAAGAGGAGAATTAAAAATAGGGGGGAAAAGCATGAGGATTTTAATCACTCAGGGCTATAAATAGAAAAGGAAATTTGGGGGAATTTTAGTTATGAAATTAAGGTAATGAATAATTGTAATATTAAAAAATTCAAATTAAGACTTCACTAATTACATTTTTCTTCTTGAGCTAGCAAAATTCTAAATCATTGATTCAATAAGATCAATTACATAACCACAAAATATATAAAAAGGTAGACCTTGTAAGTTGCTTTATGAATTTAAAATAAAGTCCACAAATGGAAAAAAAAATTCTTACAGTTTTCATTTCAGGTTGTTTAATGGCTGTTTTAGTTTCCTGACTGTTAAATCAAATACTATGCTATTGTGTGGTTTAAACAATGGGAATTTATTGGCTCACGGTTTAGAACTCCAAAATCAAGGTTTTAGCAAGATGATGCTTTCTTCCAGAAAACTGTGCCATCCTGGAGCTGGCAGCCAACAATCCTTGGTCCCTGGCATTTGTCACATGGTGATGCCCATGGCAGCCTCTTCCAGCTCCTCCTTCTTCTTTCAGGTTCCTTTGACTCCCAGCTTCTGGCTACTCCCTGCATGATTTTCTCTCTCTTTGTGACCTCCCCTATAAGGCTTCAGTAATAGGACTAAAGTGTGGGCCACACTTTAAGTGAAGTAATCTAACCCAAAGGTCCTATTTACAAAAATTCACACCCAGGAAGGGATTACAATTAAGAATATGTTTTTCTCGGGAACATAGCTCAATGCACCACGGGGGCTTTGATTATATAATCTGGAATTTAATTAAATTCCCTCCTACAGATAGGAATCTTTTTCTAGAAATACTCACAGGAGTTCTAGTCTTTCATTTATTAATTCATTTAATGAATATTTATTAAGATACTACTATATTCCAACTGCTTTACATTGAGTCTGTTGCTCAGGGAAGAAGCAGCATCTGCAATTAATATTGAGAATCATCAGTCTATGGGTTTCATATGAGAGTTACTAGTTCTTGAAAAAGTCAGCTAAAACAAAAAATCTATAAAAGAGAAAATAAATAAGCATACCTTTAAAATCCTACTTTAAATACTGATAAATGTTCACATATCTTCCACTCTCTTGACATGGGGCCAAGGCAAAGACCTTGAGCATGTTTCCAATTTCTGTCTCTTTATAGCCACGCCATAACTTAAGAATATTTCTGAAGCAATCTGAATCCAAAATTGTTTTCTATTTTAAAGATTTTTCTAGTATTTTACAATGGTCTTACACTTAACTGAATAACATTTTTTACCTACTTGGATTACTGATCCATTCTAAAATATTCAACATAGTTTTTAAAAGTTCCCTTCTTACACATTATCAACTTACTTAGTATTTTAATTAAATCACATATTCACCCACAGGAGCAGGTGTTATAACCTGAACATGTCTTTTGTGGATGACATGATACAGTCTCCAACAGTCCACCCTCTGAACCACCAAAAAAGACATGCTCTTCCCATGTACAAAATACATTAATTCCATTACAACAATCCAAGAACCTTAAATCATTTCAGTAATAAGTGTAAATGCAAAGTTTCATGATAATCAGTTATAGATGTGGTCCAACCCGGAACAAAATTTCTCTGTCTGTGGTCCTGTGATCTAGAAAACAAGCCATATGTCTCAATATACAATGGTAGATCAGGCATAGGATAGATATTACCATTCCAAAATCAAGAATTGGAAAAAAAACTTTTAAAACAGGGGTCACTAGTCCCAAACAAGCAAAAAAAATCCTTACGGCGATCTCCATTAGATTTTAAGGTCTAACAGTAATTTGAGGCTTTATTCCTTGTCTTTAAGGTCTGGTGGAGCAGCAGTCCCACCCTTCACAAGCACTTGCACAGCAGCCATGAGCTCCAGGAACACTGGAGTGCAGGCCCCAACTTCTCTGGTCATCGGGATAGTGGACAGGCTCTCTGCCAACACGAGGTGCATGCGCCACCATCTCTGAATATTGGGGTGGTGGCACTTGGCCGAACAATGGGATGTAAGACCCACCCCCTCCAAGTGTTGGGATGAACTTGCCCTTTCCACTCATGTGGGTGGGTCCAGTCTCTTGGCCCAAGGACAAATACATTCTTCATCTTCTAAGGTACTGCCCTTGAAGTAAGTCTTCCAAATTTTGTCCTTTTTTTCTTGCTTTCAAGTATAACATCATTTCTTACAAATTTCACAGAAGACCTTGTTGGCTTTGCATGTAGTTCCAGTGTGTCTAAATTATCAGATAATAAAACTTTTCACAGATCCTTCCTGCATTTCTAATCCTGACTACCACCAAATTAGCTGACTGGATCCATTTTCAGCCACACTTTGTTTAGCAAAGAATTGTTTAGTTAAGGCCTCCCATGGAAACCCATTCTCTGGGGCATTACTCTCTGAAAACTCAGTCAGGTCTCTGATAGAGCCACTTCTAACCTGAGTCTCAGAGTACAATATCTGGATAGGCTGAGAATTTTCCAAATCAAAAATTGCTGGTTTCTTACAGTTATCTCTTTCCATTCTCATTTCACTATAAACAGCAAGGAGAAATCAGGCTGCACCTTGCACACTTGGAAATCTCCTGAGCTAATATCCAAGGCCATCACTTTCAAGTTTTGCCTTCCATCCAACATCAGAACACAATTAAGCCAACTTCTCTGCTACTTCATCATAAGGATTGCTTTTCCTCAAGTTTCAATAATGCACTCATCGTTTCCTTCTAAGTCCTCATCAGAAATATCTTTAGTGTTTGTATTTCTACCAACAGTCTCTTCAAAGCAATCTAGGCTTTTCTTAACAAGCACTTCCCAATTTTTTTGGCTTTGGAATATTCATTTCCAAAGCTGTTTCCACATTTTTAGATACTATGTCATGCCTAGCTTCCATCTCTGCCACCGTGACAACTCTACATATGGGCTCAAAGAGAAAGTAATGTGGCTGGGTAAAACGTTTAACTGATATCCACAGAACAGGTCATCTTATCTACTTGATTGTTGAGAGTCTTTTCCACCACATAAGGCCACTGATAGGTAATATGACGGATGCAAAAATTTTTACACTCTTTTCCCCACATATACTCTCCTTCAGATTTCCTTATCACTAACATCCCAATTTTGGTCTTTCCAGTTCTTAGCAGCCAACCAACCCATTATTTCTTGCTCATTAGTCAGTATAATTCTGGATTTCATGTCATCTCTTATTTCATGCAAAGTTTAAAAACATGATGTACTACCCAAAGTACTGCCCACCTGGAATACCAAAATCTTGCAGGGCCACTCCTGGGTAAAGTTTTGTGCAGCAGCCATCCACTTCTATCTGGTGGATGCATATCCATCTACAAACCAAACTAAAATTTTACTCTTGAATTAACAGGTAAAAGGGAGCTACTAGATAGGTCATGGATATGGGTTAAAAGAGAGGTAAGAAAATTATAGAAACAGGTACCATGTGAGTTTGAAGTATCTTTTCATGCAATTTATTTGTGCCTTGTGGACATGCTAAGACCCAGTCTTGTAAGGAACATTTCTATTTTATAATGTAATGCTCTTTTGCAGGTCCAATTTTATGGTTCAATGGAACAGATAATGCCCATTTGCTCAGGATATGGGTATCATGATGCAGAATTATGTGATGTTTTATGGTTAGAAATTTATTACATACCAGGTTTTACTTCAAACTCTAGGTATTTGTGCTGTGACTGTCTTATTAGAGACTGTTATAGGCTATATATAGTGTTTCTGGCTGCCCTACACTTCCAATACCATTGGAGCTGCTGAGTCTCAAGGCTTAAGCAGTTGATTCTATTGCAGCCTGGATTTGCTGCTGAGCATTTTATTTCTCTGGCTGATTCCAGTCGCAACCCAGGTTAATATAAATAAATTGGTGAAAGCAGCATGCACAAATCTGGTAGACATTGCATGCAAAATCCAAAGATGCCTACCAAGTTCTGTCCTTCTTTCTTTATAGTGGGTGGCATAAGGTAAAACCAAACTCAGTCACTATATGCCTAAAAACTTCACCTATGAGGCAGGCACGCCTCTAAACTGTAAATGGGTTTATCCCCCATTCACCTTCACACATTTTTCTAAGGTATCTAAGTTACTTGTAACTTCTTGCTCATAGGTTCAATTGGCATGGCGTCATCAATATAATTTATCAGTTAATGTTCTAGAATACAGGCCACCTCCAGAGTACTTTTCTTTAGGATATGTTAGGATCTAAATGTTATTATGGCCTAAAGACAATGAAAGATGTGGGAGTGGGAATGAATTGGATTCAGCTTGGGAGGAATTGTCCCATGTGTATTCAAGGATTTCTTTTTTGATAAAAAAGATTTCTTCTTTTCTCTCCCATAATGGATGGCCCCTTAGAGAGTTGAAAGACTTGTGTCTTCTTGCACAGAAAGTTTTGAGGATGAGAAATTTGGAATTTTAATCCCCCAATCTCATCCAAATTTGTCCAGATGTCCTTATTCTATATATCAGGGTTCTACTCCTTCCCTCCCTTTACCCTTACCTTAGAATCCTCATAGGGTAGGGCATTTAATTGGCACTGAAAACACTGTTCACTTAAAATCAGAGCTTAAGAATGCCACTGAGTCATAAATATTCTTGACTAAAGGAGACCCAACTGGCCCAATGTTTCAAGGAAGCTTTATAGTTCTCCATGTATATTCTTAATTGTATGCTCATATGTTTTAATTTCTTATATTCCCTTTGGTTGTTTCTAGGACTGGAAGAAGAAGAAGAAGCTGGATAGCTCCAATATATTGAATCACTACTGCTGTTATGGCAACTAAATACCAGGGCCATCTGATTTCTTCCAGCTCTACTTCATCCCCTACTACCATTAGTGAAAATCTTAATAATCACGATGCCACCATATGCCACAGATTACCCATGTCCCATCCCTCACTTTGTAACAAGCATCTCCCTTGCTCCTCAAATATGTGAGCAACCATCTCCCTGAACACAATATTCAAGTCTGTTTCCTAGGGCCACTTTCAGCAACAATTACTCTATCTGGCCCTATAGAAAACAAATGGCACATTCAAAGATAATGATAAAAAGGGATTTTGCTTCCAAAAGTACATGAGTGAAGAGAACAAAGAGGTATTGAAATAGCCAAGGTTGGTAGCAGCAGAGCTGTTGACATTCTTCGGCTAAAATAAATGAAGGAGGAATTAGTTATCTGAATTCAGAAGGAGAGGGTCATTTAGAGAAGTCCACCATGAAGGTTCAGTGATCTTTGCTGAAAGACACAGGTACCTGAAGGTGACTTATTAGGAAGTAAGCCAGAGCAATGAATGCCCTGATCTTAGTCTGACCAGGCTCCAGTCTAATGAAAGCTAGAGTAAAGAAAGCCCATTGATATAGTCCATAGAGTCAGGCTTTTAGGGTTGAAAGCAGGGTAGGAAAGGATAGAGACTGGATGTGAAGGGGAAATGAAATATATCTTGTACATATGGTGGTTATTCCTTAAGCTCAAGTCAAGATTCAGATAAATGTTAGGGTATGAAAGGAACTGCTAAGCAGTTATATCTGTCATGTAACAGATAGAGGATGGAGAAGAATTTTTCTCATTACCATAGTTGGTAAGTAGACTGTTGGTTGATTGTTTAGTTATGCAAGAGTACCTGGGGGAAAACAGGGGAAGAAAAGGACCAAAGGCTGTCTGTCTGAATTTTATTCTGATTCACTTAATAAAGCTTTAGAGAGAAAGGAAGATGATGGAAGAGATTATTTCACAAGAGTCTCCATGAGATTCTGTGGCACAATTAATGCCAATTTGGATCTCCCTGCTTACCAAATCTGCTTGGCTCATGATGACTATGTCAGAATGAGGATCCGAGGAATTCTGTGTCACTTAACAGCTTGATAATTTTCCACTATTAGGAAGACCTTATAAAGTGCATAGATGTTCTCACAGGTGGCACCAGCATCAGGAGGTGGGAAAGGTGGCATTATGAGTATCAAATATTGATGAGGGGACAAGATTTGAGGAACTTTGTGGACTGATTGTGAGTGCGTGTGAGACAAATTCAGAGGCTCCTAGAAGTGTGAGGAAGAATTTCTTGGGGGCTAAGATGATTTGATATGAAGGAAGGGTCAAGAACCAGTGAAATTTTGAGTAAGATCATTAAAAATTACAAACATGAATCCACAGCTTGAGGTAATGTAGGAAAGCAGTTGGCAGAGTTGAGGCCAGCACTTAGGGGATCTGGCTACCTTAACTAGAAGTGTGTCTGACCTCCTGAATTTAATTTCTATGATGTAATTCATTAATAAATATGCAGTCCTAATGAGTGCTTATAAATTTGTATAGCCTAATGTAATCCACAGATACATCCTAAGACACGTTGCACAAATAATTAAAAAGTATTGGGAGGTGGAGCAAGATGGCAGCATAGTGAGATGTGGAATTTAGTTCATCTTTCAGAGCAAATAGTAAATAGTCAGGAATGGTGTGGAACAACTGCTGAGGAACAACAGTGACCAGAAACATAGCATACACCAGTCTGGACCAGGTGGGACAGCTGAGATCCTACATAGAACTGTAAGCACTCCAGCTGTGGAAGCCAGTGTCCCTCTCCTATGGTTATGGGAGGCTGGTTCTCTGATGAGAAAGGAAACAGACTTTACTAGCAACAAGGGCTTAGCTCAACCAAGCTCCAATTGTGGAATTAATTAACAAATTCTGACTACTGTAAACAGGCCCCCAGCACAGATAAAGCTGGAATAAGCACTAAAGGACCAAGAAGTTTTTGTCCTGGCAGAGAGGGGGTGGGGCTGACATAAAATAAAGAAAGAAGCAGAGGCTTTTTGAGTTGACAGCACAAAATACTGGTGTCACAGTCAGGTTCATGTGTCAACTTGGCCAGGTGGTGGTACCTGTTTGTCTGGTTGGGCAAGTGTTAGCCTGTCTTTTGTTATGAGGACATTTCATAGAATTAAATCATGATCATGTCAGCTATATCCACAGATGATTCCGTTTGTAATCAGCCAAGGGGAGTGTCTTTTGCAATGAGTGATGCTTAATCTAATCACTGGAAGCCTTTTAAGGAGGGTTCAGAAGATACAGGCTCGCTTCCTGGTTTGGCAGGAGAGCCTTTCCTGTTGAGTTCATCCAGACCCTCCATCGGAGTCGTTAGCTTCACAGCCTGCCCTGTGGATTTTGGACTCTACATCCCCACAGTTACACGAGACACTTTTATACATTTTAGATTTATAAAATTTTCTTGTTGATTCTGTTTCTCTAGAGAACCCTAACTAATACAACTTGGTACCAGGAGTGGTTCTTAAGAAACAGAATCTTAAAAATGGGTTTTTATGAATGGTTTTACAAACTAACTGGACTCAAAGGAACTAAGGACTCTGATTCCCATAATCAGAATGACATTCCCAATCCATGGAGTGAGTTCTCAAAAGAGATAGTCAAAATATCGCCATTCCATAAATGAAATCAGAAAGAAAGATAGATGATAAAGATTGAGATGGAATAAACTAGGAATGCCTAGAGTGTATAATAATAGTGACTAAATGTACAAATTCTAAAAATGTTTTTGCATGAAGAAGAACAAAGAAATGTCATTACTGCAAGGTGTTGAAAATAGATGGTAATTAGTATTTTGAAATTTCACCTTATGTGTGAGACTAAAGCCAAAAATGTTTATTTGGTACAAAATTTATATTTTGACTAGTGCATTTCCTAATATAACTTATGTAGATAGCTTGATTGAACACCATAAGTACTTGGAATCTCGGGTAGGACATGAGATCTTGTTGGTTTGTCCAGAGTGATGCCCCAATGAATCCCAGAGTGATTCGATCAGTGAGTGGAAAAGTATTTGCAAAGTCCCCTTTGGGGAATGGTGAGAATGAGGAGAAATTCAACTACCCCAAGTTGAATTCTTGATATTCTCACAAGCAGTGTGAACAACCAAAGTTATAGGCTGAGCCCTCAGTCTTGGGATTTGTTCATATGAAACTTAACCCCACAAAGGATAAGTCAAGTCTACTTAAAATTTAGGCCTAAGATTCACCCCCAAGAAAGCCTCTTTTGTTGCTCAGATGTGGTCTCTCTCTCCAGCCAACACAACAAGCAAACTCACCACCCTCCCCAGTCTACGTGGAACATGACTCCCAGGGATGTGGACCTTCCTGGCAACGTGGGACAGAAATCCTAGAATGAGCTGAGACTCAGCATCAAGGGATTGAGAAAACCTTCTTGACCAAAAGGGGGAAGAGTGAAATGAAACAAAGTGTCAATGGCTGAGAGATTCCAAACAGAGT
>PVIY010023339.1:0-39464 GCA_004026745.1 Myrmecophaga tridactyla | reverse complement strand
AAAAAAACTGCATGAATTTTCCAATCTATGTAGACAAAAATCAGGAGAATATGTGTGGGAATGGATATTAAGAGTATGGGTATAATGGTGGAAGGAACATAAAGTTGGATCAAGCTGAATAAGCAGAGATTATAGATTCAATGTTGTAGCTCAAGGGGTTAGAAAGGGCATTAATAGTTTGTTTGGGTGGTTGGTTAAAACATGGATCAAATGGTGGCCAACATTACCTGAGGTTGAAATGCCAGAACTGCCCTGGTATAATGTAGATGAGGGGATCCAGAGGATTAGAGAGATTGGAATTTTAGAGTGGATTTGCTATGGAAGACCTGCTTACATACCCCTGGAATGTCCAGAGGATGCATCTTTCACCAGAACCTTGAGAAAAAAATTCATGAGACAAGCTCCATCATCCCTCAGGAGATCTGTAATTGCCCTTCTCTGCAGGTCAGATATTACTGTGGGTTCTTCCATCACTGAGCTGGTATCCTTAAATAGAATGGGGATGACTGGATCCGGAGTCAGCAGAAACCATGTGTTGATAGTGAATCACCATAGACAAGGTGGGTGTGGCCACTATGATGGACAGTAGATTCAAAGTAGCAGTAAAACAATCTGACTCACAGAGACTTATGGTGTGATCATGGTGTTACCTAGAAGTAAAATAGATGGATAAAGTAAAATAGATCTACTAAATTCCTGCTTGAGTTGTATACACAGAATTCTAAGTCAAATGAACAGAAGTCTAACTTGAATTTCAAAAACAGAGAGTCACGGCCCCTTAATCAATTCCCATATTTGAGAATGGGAGTTTACAGATGCAAAGCCCCTTGAATGAGGGGAGGCCCTGGTATCCTTGGGCAAGGATCCTATTTCACTGCCCCAAATTTACACTGTTAACTTTCCCCCAGCCTTCTCCAAGGAAACCTATAGCCTTTTACCATGGTGACTCTGCACTGGGAGAAAGGAAATGATCAGATATTTGGGGGATTATTGGACACTGGCTCAGAAGTGACACTAATTCCAGGAGACCCAAAATGTTACTCAGGTCCATGAGTCAGAGTATGGGCTTATAGAGGTCAGGTGACTGATGGAATTTTAGCTCAGGTTCATCTCACAGTGGGTCCATCTTAGAGTGTTCCCAGACTCATTCTGTGGTCATTTTCCCAGCTTCAGAACACATAATTGGAATAGAAATACTCAGCAGCTGGCAGAATTCCCACATCAGTTCTCTGACTCATAAAGTGAGGGTTATTATGGTAGAAAAGGCCATATGGAAGTCAGCAGAACTGCCCCTAACTAGTAAAATAGTGAATCAGAAGCAATATTATATTCCTGGAGGGGCTGCAGAAATTAGTGCCACTCTTATGGACTTCAAGGATGCAGGGGTGGTGATTCCCACCACATCCCAATTCAACTCTTCTATTTGGCCCATGCAGAAACAGATGGGTCTTGGAGGATGACAGTGGATTATTGTAAACTGAACCAGGTAGTGACTTCAATTGCAGCAGGTCTTCCAGATGTGGTAGCATTGCTTGAGCAAATAAACATATTGCCTCATACCTGGGGTGCAGCTATTGATATAGTAGACTATTTTTTTCTCAATAGCTGACAGTAAGGACCACGAGAAACAGTTTATATTCAGTTGATAAGGCCAGCAGTATACCTTCACTGTCCTGCCTCAGGGGTATATCAACTCTCCTGCCCTATGTCACAATCTTGTCTGCAGGAAATTTGATCATTTCTCCCTCCCAGGAGACATGACACTGGTCCATTATATTGATGATATCATGTTGATTGGACCTAGTGAGTAAGAAGTAACAACTACTCTAGACTTATTGGTAAAGCATTTGCATGTCAGGGGATGGGAGACAAATCTAACAAACATACAGGGACCTTCTACTTCAGTGAAATTTCTAGGTGTCCAGTTATGTGGGGCATGTCAAAATAACCTTTGGAAGGTGGAGGATAAGCTGCTGCATCTGGCCACCACTACAGCCAAAAATGAAGTACAGTTGTCCTCTTTGGGTTTGGAAACAACATATTCCTTTTCTGGATGTGCTACTCCAATCCACTTACCATACCAGAAAAGCTCCTAGTTTTGAGTGGGGACTGCAATACGAGGAGGCTTTTGGACATGTCCAGGCTTCTGTGCAAGCTGTTCTGTCACTTGGTCCATATCATCTAGCAGATCCAGTGGTGCAAAGAGGAATGCTGCCTGGCGCATTGGCAGGTTCCTAGAGGAAAAACACAACATGGATCCTTAGTATTTTGGAGCAAAGTCTTACTATCTGCTGCAGATAACTACTCCTTTTGAGAAACAGCTTTTAGCTTACTACTGGACTTTAGTAGAGATTACATGCTTAACCATGGGCCACCAAGTTACCATGAGGCCTGAGTTACCAGTCATGAACTGGCTGTTGTCATACTCATCAAGCCATAATGTTGGGCAAACACAGCAGGACTCCATCATAAAATGAAAATGGTGTATTAGAGATAGGACTCAAGCAGGTCCTTAAGGCACAAGTAAGTTAAGGGACCCATGGCACCCAGTCCTGACACATTACCTTCTCTTTTCCAGAGCAAAACTATGGCCTCCTGGGGAGTTCCTTACAGTCAGTTGATTGAGGGAGAGAAAACTTGGATCTGGCTTACAAATGGTTCAGTACGATATGCAGGGACCACCCAGAAATGGACAGATGCAGCAGTATAACCCCTTTTTTGTGTGTCCTTGAAGGAAAATGGTGAGGGAAAATCCTCCCAGTGGGCAGAACTTCGAGCAGTGCATTTGGTTGTTCATTTTGCTTGGAAAGAGAACTGGACAAAGTGGGTTTGCATACTGACTCATGTGCTATTGTTAATGGTTTGACTGGATGGTCAGGGACTTGGAAGGAGCATGACTGGAAAATTGGTGACAAGGAGTTTGGGGAAGGGATATGTGGATAGCCCTTTCTGAGTGGGCACTGAACATGAAGATATTTGTGTGCCATGTGAATGCTCACAAGAGAGTGACTTCAACAGGGGAAGGTTTTAATCAAGTGGATAAGATGACCTGTCTTGTGGATACAAGTCATCTCATCCTCTTTCCTCAACTGCTCCTGCCATTGCCCAATGGGCCCATAAAATAAGTAGGCATGGTGGTAGGAATAGAAGTAATGCAGGGACTCAGGAACATGGACTTCCACTCACTGAGGTGGACTTTGCTATGGCCACTGCTGAGTGTCCAAACTGCCAGCAGCAGAGATGTACACTAAATCCCCAATATGGTACAATTCCCTGAGGTGATCAGCCTGCTATCTGTGACAAGTTCATTGTATTGGACCACTTCCATCATGGAAGGGGCAGCAACTTGTTATAACTGGAGTAGATACATACTCTGGATATGTTTGCCTTCCTTGCATGATACTTCCACAAGAACTACCATCTATGGACATATGAAATGCCTTATCAACTATCATGGTATTACATACTATCATGGTATTACACACAATTTTCTGGTTTTGCCACGTTCCCCATCATCCAGATGCAGCTGGGTTGATAGAACATTGCAATTGCCTTTTGAAGACCCAATTACAGTGCCAACTAAGTGGCAATACCTTGCAGGGCTGGGGCAATGTTCTCCAGGAGGCTGTGTGTGCTACAAATCAGTGTCCACTATATGGTGCTGTTTCTCCCATAGCTAGGATTCACGGATTTAGGAATCAAATGGTGTAAATGGGAGTGTCACCGCACACTATCATCCCTAGTGATCCATTGGGAAAATTTTTGCTTCATCTCTCTGGAACCTGAAGCTCTGCTGGTCTATAGGTCTTAGTTTCAAAATGAAGAGTGCTCCTACCAGGACACAGCAGTAATTCCATTGAACTAGAAGTTAAGACTGCTACCTGGCCACTTTGGGTTTCTCATGCCACCAAATCAAAGGGCACTAAAGGGGATTACTGTTCTGTCAAGGGTGACTGATCCTCACTATCAAGGGGAAATATGACTGCGACTACACAATAGAGGTAAAGAAGAGTTTTCCTGGAACATAGGAGATGCCTTAGGGTGTCTTTTAGTACTACCATGCCATGTGATTAAAGTCGATGGAAAACTGCAACAACCCGATGCAGGCAGGGCTAACAGTGGCCCAGAAACTGCAGGAATGAAAGTTTGGGTTACCCCACCTGATAGAGAACCACGGACAGCTGAAGTGCTTGCCAAGGGTAAAGGGAATATGGGATGGTTAGCAGAAAAAGGTAGTGATAAATATGAACTATAACCATGTGACCAGTTACAGAAATGAGGACTTTGATTATGTTATTTCCTCCCTGTTTTGAGTATTTTTGCATTTGTACATAGGCAAATTTCTTGTTTTTCTCTTATCATATGACATAAATAATATATATGACATGTATTATTCATGTTATAGTGTTTAAGTCATAGGATATGAAGTTTAAGCATGAATGTTACTTAAAGATTTACCCCCTATTCTGGAGGGATGTAGTGCATTTCTGATTGTATGCAAGACAATTGAGTATTGTTAGGTGAAACATATGTCTGTTATTGTGTCCTATTTGGAAAGTAAATGTGTTTCAAGGTGATATGTATAGTTGTCAAATTGACAAGGGTTGGACTGTGATGGTTAGGTTCTGGTGTCAACTTCATCAAGTGATAATGCCCAGTTGTTGGGTAAGGCATCTGCAGAAATATCCTTGGTGCAAGGATATCTCATGGCTAGTTGATAAACCGAAAGGCTGGTGTATTAAATCATCATCAGTTGATTGCTCTGTGGTTGATTACATCTGTGATCAACGAAGGCATGCCTTCAACAATGAGATAATCCAATCAGTTGAAGACTTTTAAGGAAGAAGAGAGACTTTTTCACTGCTCATTCAGCCAAGGGGCCTCTCCTTTGGAGTTTTTCTAGACACTTCATCAGAACTGCCTGCTTCACACCCTGTCCTGCAGATTTTGGACTCTTCATTCCTACAGTTTCATTAGACATCTTTATAAATCTCATATTTACAGATATATCCTGTTGGTTCTGTTTCTCTAGAGAACCCTGATTAATCCAGATTCCATGTTGAATAATTTCAGGGTAGTCTGTGTAATTCAACAGTTCACCAGTCACTTGCTTGACTATTCTCCCATCTATATGCTTTATGGTCTTTTTGTTTTTATTTCTTCTTGTACAAACAATGTTTGAAGATTCTGTTCAAATTCCTTTTCACCTTCCAGGAATAGTTGTCTTAAGAGAGCCAACCAAAAAGGAATATGAGTTAAAAATGGGACTATCTCTGGTGGACTGAGACTAGAATAATAAATAGCTTACTTCTGAGAAATGGCCATAAGAGTAATTCATTCAATTGAATAAATAACCCATTGCAAATGTATTAAATGTAATTAAACAGTCACCCAATAAACCTCAATGGAATAAAAAAATTGAACCAAACACAGAAAACAAAAAGTAAAAAAAGAACAAATAATTAACTGAGATTTCTGAAACCACCTGGAAAAAAAAAAAGAGAAAGAAAGAGATCAATAGTGGTGACGGGAGTGTTTGGCCAAGTTCTCAATGAAATCATTGGAAAAGTGGCCCAAAGAGTGACTGTTAAATAAAATAAAATGATCACCTGTGCTGGGAGTTGCAGAGAATGGTCCTCTTTCCAAGAAATGGCAGCATTTTTTAGAAGCTAAAAATTGGCCGAGGATGGGTGGGCAATGGTGGCTCAGTGGTAGAGTTCTCACCTGCCATGACAGAGACCTGGGTTTGATGCCTGGTGCCTGCCTATGTGAAAAAAAAAAAGTGGGGTTTCCTTATGGGTGGGCCATGGTGGCTCAGTGACAGACTTCTCCCCCACCATGCCAGAGAACTGGGTTGGGTTCCTGGTGCCTGCCCATGTTAAAAAAAAGAAAAAAAAAATTGTCCAAGGATGACTACAGACTAGAAAGCAGAGCATTTCTGATAAATTGCAATTTTAGCATCATTCAATAAGATGTTCTCAGCCTGGTAGTAAAAGTCTATTAAAATTGACAAGTCTAATATACTAACCAATGTAGATTTGTAACCTGCTTTGTTAGACCCTCCTATGTAATGAAAAACTTAAATGTCAAGCAATCATTGTATTTCCCACTTGAAATCTCCTCATTGCCTTTATAAACTGCTGTAGCCAGATTATGATGTTGAGACTTTCTTTCCCCCAGTTTGAGAGCTCCCTGCTAGAGAAGATTTTATTTCAATAAACCTGCAGCTTCAATAATATTTGTGACTGTGTTTCTTTTGGTGACATTGTTTCTATTGAAATAGGGTCTTAAGATGAAGTTTCCTTTAAGCATTAAACAGAAGGAAACTTAGAGTAAAAATCACCGCTCAAAATTAGCAATCGTATATTGCCTTTTATCTTTAATTTTCTGAGTTCCAATTTTATACTTTGTCAATATTGACCTAAAAATCATATCTTTAAATAGCATGTTGTCTGCAGGTTATGGATGTAAATAATGTAAATCACTGAAAACATAAATGAGATAAATAAATAAATGGATTTACATAGGCCTATGGTATGACTGGTTCACTGAAATTTTGGGAAATTAAATAGTCCCCAATTACATTTATTTCGGTATAAATCGAGCATTTGTGATTTCATCAGTGAGAATCAGCAACTAATTCATATAGCATATGCTCATGAAAAATCAGTATCTGTGAAATAAGTAAATATTAACCAAATCCAATACATCCCACTCAGTCTTCTCCTTTAGCCAGTCTAGTGACCACCTGTAACTTTCTCTGGCTTCCCTGAATGTCTGGATAATGAGAAAAAAACAGAAAATAGCCAGATTTTCAGACACTTGGGAATGATTTTTGTTCCTATGATGATCACCAACAAGAAGCCAGCTCTGCTCTGTCCAACCTTCACCTTTCTCTGCTTTAATCAAGTAGAGGTTTATTAACAGCCCCAGGGAAATAGGCAAAGACATGCTTAATGTTTTTGGACATTCTACTTCTTTACTGAGGAAGCACATCCACAACAACATTTCCTTCCTTTTCTGCTCAGCATTAAGGTTTAAGAAAGTCCCTTTTCTTTCATGATTCCTAGTTGGCAGAAGGGAGAGGGTTGCATGTTTGGTTCACCCTTTAAATTCTAGGTCTAGATGAAGAAAGTCTCTTATAAGCCTTTGCTCTTGGGCCATGCCTGAATTTTGTATTCGATTCCTAGGTGTGGTGAGTCAATGAAAACTCCTAAAACTCAAGTTCAACCAAATGGACTAATGCCAGCCAAATGGACTAATGCCAGCTCCCTGCTGTAAAAAAAAAAAAAAAAAAAAGACTAATCCTTGCTCCCTGCTGTAATCTGTCTGGCCACTCCTTAGCTTTTGGTACGAGAACTCCTTAATAACTTCCAGCTCCTTGGTAGTACATTTAAGAGTTTTTTTTTGTTGTTGTTGTTGTTGGTTGGTTGATTGGTTTCCCAGGACTTTTAGCTTTATTGTGTACTTGGGTTTTTGCAAGGGAGGTAATCCATATGCTTAAGGAGCACCAGCTAATTAACAGAAAGAGTTCTAGCTGATTATTTTTAATCATTCAAGTCCCAGTTCAAAGATAATTTTTTGTGTGTGAATTCTTCACTTACTCTCCAAAGAGTCAATGGTCTTTGCATTCCACAATATTTTTTGAAAATATTATTTTATTATGTTGCATACTATATTGCAAATATTCTGCTAAAATATTTGGACTAATATTAGACACATGCAGTTTCTTATTCAGCTTTCTAAATTTTCATGTTTTCTAAAATCTACTATAGCTTGAAAATTTGTGCTCTTAAGAGATCTTGTGTTACAAAAATTTTTGAAATTATGCCATTAATGGAAGACAATGTTAACAATAATAATGATGCAAAAAGCTAGTAGAATTATAACAACAAAGTTATTCTTCTGGAGAAATGTCAATAGTTTTATATCAATCTTTATTTTGTTATTTCTAAAATTAAAAATGTTAAACAGGTTACTAGGAACTGGAGTGTCTAAATTAGTCTCCATTTGACCTTCTTTCTATATTCCCATTAGTATCTGTCTCTTCTATCACCTTTCATTTTGCATTTGCATTGTGGCAGAATGCATATTTGTAATATAGAAATAAAGGAACACAGAGGAAATATAAAAAAGAATTCTTTTCAACAGAGTAGTCAGTAACTCAAATATAGCACTGAATTTCTATGCTTTGTAAGTTACAGCTTTTGTTCTACTTGTACGGTACTCTCTATAACCAATCAAAGCTCTTATAATATAAATACTCTTCCCTAGATAATAAATCATGTTATTTCCATTTTGTGTAATGAAACACCTCAATTTGAGAGGAATAACTCTGAGGTTCTAGGCTATACTGGGTACTTAATTCATGATCTTAAAAAGAATCATGAAGCTGCATTTTATCCAATCAGAAGTTGAAGACAAACTATTTATTTTTGTATAGAATAACATTTATAGCATCATTTTGTGTAATGAACATTTGTGAATTCACACAGGATTCAATGTTGTTTTTCAATCAACTGAAGAAGAATACATATAGTAAAACAATGAGACCTAAGGGATCTCTGTGCATAATGATGAAAACGAGGAATGAATTGGTGAATGTAGGAGATTCTCATCTCCTATTCAGAAATGATAAGTCAAAGAACCATTTTTCAGATTCTTCTGTATTTTTCTCTATTCTATACTGGGAAGGCAGATAATCTTTTAAGTGAAACAACAATGTCAGAATATGGGCTTATTTATGTTTTACCTGAATTATTATTCTTATTTTCATTAAAGTCAGCATTACATTGCTTTCAGTCTAAAAACACAGTAAATAAAACATTAATTTTAGGGCGGCTGCCGTGGCTCAGCAGGCAGAGCTCCGACCTGCCATGCTGGAGGTCTGGAGTTCAATCCCTGGTGCCTCCTGCCCATATGCAAATTTAAAAAAAAAATTAATTTTAAAACAAAATGCTTAACATTGAGATAATAATCTTAGAGAGAAACAGATGTAATAAATTCATAAACACCAGGAAAGATCTGTTAATTAGATATACCATTTTATCAAATATTGCTTAGGGATGTGTTACCATATGATTTCTATAAGAAATTAATTAAATTGTCAATCTGATATAATTGACAGTTACATTTCTATTCCTGACTTTTTTTTCCATTGAACCATGATATTTTCCACAAAATAATAGTTTCAAATATATACATGTTATAGTATCTAATACTACATTTAAAAAGACATAGTTATCTATTTCCAAGAACTTATTACAGCCAAGTGGAAATGCCAGAAAGACATGTTTAGATTTTCCCATTAAGAATTATGTCAGGGCAGGTCACGGTGGGTCAGCAGGCAGAGTTCTCACCTGCTATGCTAGAGACTCGAGTTCAATTTCCAGTGCCTGCCCATACAATAATAATACTAATAATTATGTCAGAAATATTGAGTGAATAGTGTAATTTATTAAAAACTAATTACAAAATCATATGCATTTTATAACTATGCCATTAATAGTTTTTAGAACACACATTTATTTTTATCTTATGCTTAATTTTTTATCAAGATCATCTAGAAAGTAAGCCTCATGAGGAAAAGCCATCATAACTCAGCACCCATTAGGCATAGTAGGAACCCTAATAATGTTTTTTGTGAAAGGTCGTTTTTGTAGCAATTAATATTGTAGTGTAACGACTTAACATATACATTATAAATTATTTTCAAAAATTGTTATTTTGTTACATTTCAAGATTAAAATCTTCCTCCAGAGATGACATTTAATAAAATCTGCAAATTTTTGTATTTTATTTTTCTTTGAGTTCCTAAACATATATGCATATAAACATATGCCATTACTGATATGAGAGCATCATGTTTTCATTTATTTGAGAATCAATCCCTTATTTAACATCCCTTTTATGGTTTCAAATATGTCTGAAGTATCAGGATAATCTACATGTGAATGTTTAAATCTTAAATATATTAGCAGCTTCAGACTATAAAAGTATATTCAGTTCAACTTGGTACTGTTCATTCCAATGAGATTTTCATATTTTTACTTCTGCTCTCTTTATTTTGTTACTTTTTACATTAATGATTCACCTATTATTCCAGCAAACAATTATTGAATGCCTACCATGTGATAGACACCGAGTATACGTTAGAAATAGTATAATGCAGCATATAAAACCTCATTCCTCAACAACTCATATTACAGTTGGAAATAAATGCTAATTCACAGGACTCTACATGATTGTGTGGCGTAAACCCTACCAACCTGCATAAGGATGTAGGACAAGCAAATGAAAAAAATTTTTTGGTGACTGCTACTGAGAATTAGCAATATGACTCCATCTACTGTGGCTTATGCAATATTCTTTCCATCTATCTTTTCCATTTTTGCTATTTTTTATGCAAAATATATCATTCTAAATTATACATCACTTCATCTCACTAATTATAATAGAACAAAATTTATTAACAAACCTACAAACAAAATGTATATGTAATATCTAAATCCAAAGATGAATGTTTGCCATTTTAGTGGGTCATACTTTGGAAGCATTGTAAATTATAATACTTTATCTTATATTTTGTAGTATGGTAACATCTAAATGATAAAAATTATAGGGGGATTGTAAAATGAGTGGTCAATTGCAGGTGATAGAAATGGAATTGTACAATTATGACCTTTACCTTACATGGTTAGTGTGTGGAGAACGTAATAATGACACCATTGAGGATTATACAAATCCCTCTGAGTCTTTTCTTTCTTCTTATTTTAGAATTTTTTAACACAAAAACTGGAATTTTCTATCACCTTGTCCTAGAATTTCTGTTTAGCTCCTAAATTGCTAATAGTAATCAAATAAACAAACAAACAAACAAAAACAAAAACTTCAATAAGCAGATGAAAGGGGTATAAATTCTTGAAACAAGGATAACTCCAGCAGAAAACATGTCCCAAGTAATTCCAAGTGGGAGACATACAATACTCCATGGAGTGTTTATTTATATAACTAGGGAAGACAGCCATGGGGCTTAATTTCTAAGTGATCCAGGAGTGCAACTTATTTCAGTATTATTGTTTTATTTCCATTTCTTAGTTTTACTTTTGTTGGATGCAAACTTGTGTGTTGCTAATGAACTTCTTCCATGGTGAAGAGGACAAATTACATTTGTACGTATCCTATCATGCAAACTGGTATTAAAACATAAAGTATAGAAAAATATTCTATTATGAAATTGAATATACAAAATATGTAGTTTTAAATGTATCATTCCCATAGCTCATAAAATCTATGCTTTTATTAAGTCCATCTATGCCCATCTAATACTGCTAAAAGTTGAATGGTTTTATTAATTCTACAGACAAAAATCATACAAAAATCTGGTAGATTTATTTCTAATATAAGCTTTCTCTTAAAATTTAATAAAATTATGCTGTTTTCTAACATGTGTAATAAAAAATTACTTTATTTTTATATAGCTGTATACTTGTATTATTATAGCTGATATCTTTAAAGCTAATATTTATTTTGTGCCTACTAGATGCCAGCTACTCTGCTAAACACTTTATAGCCATCATCAGCTCATTTATTCCTTATGATAACTCTCAGAGGTAGGCATTATTATTCCCATTTTACCCATGAGGAAAACAGGATTTACAAGGTTTGCATATCTTGTGTGAGAAAAACAGCTGGGAAAAAGCAGAACTAGAGTTTGGAGCCAGAAAGAATAACTCCAGAGTTATAAATTTGTTCTGATATACATATTTTCTTGCACACACAAAAAAGTTGTCATTAAAAACAAATGATTTAGCAAATTGAGCTGTATTTACTTGTCTTTTTCTTGGGGGGGGGCAGAGGGCATAGACCATTTCTATCCCTTGCTTAGCTCATTCATAGAACTAAATTAATCTGAGGGTGGGATGTGTTAGGTTAGATATCAATGTGTCTTAATCTGTGAATAAAATTTTTGTTGCCAAACAAGTGAGTGCACCACCTGATGTACACAAAGCCAGTTCTGTGACACCAGGGTTTCAAAGAGAAAAAAAAAAGCTTTATAATGAAGCAGCCAAATGAGGAATTAAGAAGCAAGGCTGAAATCTATCTTCCCAAGTCAGAACTGCTTAGAGTTTTTACTGGATGAAACAAAGGGAGATGGGGTTAGAGACATTATCTGAGTTGGTCTATTATGATTGGTTAATAAATACTCAAATTAAGAATTGCATTATGCTATTATGATTGGTCATGTATACATTTATGTTAAGAATTGCTAGTGAGCTAACTGGGATGTGCATTATCTGTCTGTAAAGGAGCACAGAAATCATCTGGTTACAGTGTGGTTATAAATCATTTAATTTTAGCTAATACAAAATAACAACTATAGCTTCTGGGAAGATGGCCAAAGAGAGTAGTTAGAGATTAGCCCTGCTCCATGGAAAAGCTAAAGAAGGGACAGGAGGGCGACTAAGGCAGCAATTCAGGAGTGCAATTGACCTTTCTGTACCACAGAGGGCACCCCTAGTTACAGAGGCCGAGGAACTGAGAGACAGAAAGCTGGAGGCTGGCATGGAGGCCCGGAGCCTGCAGGAGTGCACCAATAGGAGCTGTGGAGGAGGAAGCAAGCCAGGCTGCGTTCCTTGGGTGCACTCCCGTCACCAGCACAGGCCTGGGACCAGTGACTCACCCCACACTCCACACACCCAAACCCCATCACCTGCTCCCATTCCCCGTGCTCCAGGTGCCTCCCACCCCACCAGCCCCCAGTGCACATACATGACCCACATCCCCATCCTAATTGCAGCCCAATCTACCTCTCCTGCACCTCTCCTGAGGCCTACTTCCCCCTCTCTGTTCCCTGAAGGCTGTTGCCAATGCAGAAAGGCTGCAGACACTAACCTCCATACCCAGGCTACCCGTGCCCCCCTGCCAATAGTATCACATAGCCTTACCCTGCCCTCCTCATTGCCCCCCGGCCCTGAGCTCTGGGCATCAGTTTACTGCACTCCTAGTCCAAGGCATGCACATGGTCTCCCAATCATGTCATTTAACTCTGGGAACCGCACTTTACACAGTCCTAGAACCACACAAGTGCATGGATTTCAGACACATTTCCCAGCTCTGAAAAAGTGCTGACCTGTGCAGCCGGTTCACACATGCCCCCAACCCATGAAGGCATAATACTGACCTACTGCCACAGCTCAACGCATGTGCCCACGCCTAAGACCAGCAACCAGGGTTATGCACCCCAGACTGGTGCACCCATGCAGCTACATCCTCCCTGGCTGCTGGGTGCCCACATTCATAAGCATCAGCATAATATCCATAGCCTGTGCCTACACCTGCCCTGAAACAAATCACCACAATGAGCGCTCC
Source organism: Myrmecophaga tridactyla (assembly GCA_004026745.1). Lineage (NCBI taxonomy): Eukaryota > Metazoa > Chordata > Mammalia > Pilosa > Myrmecophagidae > Myrmecophaga > Myrmecophaga tridactyla. The sequence continues at coordinate 26,093 of PVIY010023339.1, read as the reverse complement.
ATTCTGTACACTGCTCACTGCTGTGCAACCATCCCACAAACACAAGGTCTTACACTAGTGAAAGAAATCAACTCCTAAAGTAATTCAATGAAGATATCTACATGCTACAAAAACATTAGAAAAATCACTAAGCATATCACGATGCAGACAGATTAAGCCCTTCCCAATGAACAAATTAAAACACCAGAGGAGACACAGATGTTGGAACAACTAATCAAAGATGTTCATACAAATCTGCTTAACAAAATAAATGGGATGGCAAATGACATAAAGGAGATCAAGAAAACAGTAGAAGAGCATAAAGAGGAATTTGAAAGAATAAACAGAAAAATAGTGGACATCACAGAGATTAAAGACTCTGTTGACCAAATAAAAAACATACTAGGGGCACACAACACCAGATTTGAAGAGACAGAAGAAAGAGTAAGTGATACAGTTGACAGGATAACTGACTTCAAAGACTCAAAACAGCAAATGGCAAAAAAGATGGAAAAAATTGAATTGAATCTCAGAGAAATGATAGAAAAAAACAAAGTGCACAAATATAAGAATCATTGGTGTCCAAGAAGAAGAAGAGAGGAGTAAAGGTATAGGAAGAGTAGTTGAGGATATAATGGGGGAAAACTTTCCAACCCTCATAAGGGACATAAATATAGAAATATGACTGAGTTCAGACTACTCAACTAGCACCAAAGAGGTGAGAAGGCAGTGCATGATATATTCAAAATCCTGAAAGAGAAAGATTTCCAGCCAAGAATTCTGCACCCAGACAAATTGTCCTTCCAAACCAGGGTGAGATTAAAGTTTTCACAAACAAAGAAGTCCTAAAAGAATTTGTCAACAAGAGACCAGCTCTACAAGAAATATTAAAAGTTCTGCCAGCTGACAAATAAAAACAAAAGACAGGAAAGGGAGTCTGGAGGAGGGCATAGAATTGAAGAGTATCACTAAGGGTAATTTATAGAACACAAAAGAAAGAGGGAAAAGAATATATAGATCTGACATGTAAGATAAAAAAAAATACAATGGTGGATTCACAAAATGCTTTTTCAGCAATAACATTGAATGATAATGGAGTAAATTACTAATTAAAAGATACAGATTGACAGAATAGATTAAGAAACATAATCCAGTCATATGCTGCTTATAAGAGACTCATCTTAGACACAAGGATACAAATAGATTGAAAATGAAAGGATGGAAAAAAGATTTTCTATGCAAGTTGTAACCAAAAGAAAGAAGGAAAAGCTATACTAATATCGGAAAAAAATAGGCTTTAAATGTAAAGGCATCATAAGAAACAAAGAAGGACAGTAAGTACTAATTAAAGGATCAATTCACCAAGGAGATGTAACAATCATAAATGTTTATGCTTCCAATCAAGGAGCTCCAAAGTACATGAGACAGACATTGGTAAAACTGAAGGGAGTGATAAATATTTCAACAGTAATAGTAGACTTCAATACACTACTCTCCTCTATAGATAGAACAACCAGACAGAAGATCAGCAAGGAAATAGAGAAGTTAAGTAACTTGATAGGTCATTGCACCCCAAAGCAAAAGGTTATATATTCTTCTCTAGAGCTCATGGAACATTTTCCAGGATAGATCATATTCTGGGGGCACAAAACAGGTCTTTATAAATATAAAAACATTGAAATTATTCAAAGCACTTTCTCTCGTCACAATGGAATGAAGCTGGATCTCAAAAACTTCCAAAGAATGAGAATATTTCCAAATACATGGAGATTAAATAACCCACTCTTAAATAACCAGTGGGTCAAAGAAGAAATCGTTAGAGAAATCAGTAGCTATGTGGAGATGAATGAAAATGAGAATAGAACTTATCAGAACTTATGGGATGTGGCAAAGGCTGTGCTGCGAGGGAAATTTATTGCCCTAAAAGCCTATATTAAAAAAAAACAAGAAGAATAAAAATTGAGGACTTAACAGCACACCTGGAGGAACTTGAGAAAGAACACCAAACTAACCCCAAAGCAAATAGATGAGAAATAACAAAGATTAAAGTGGAGATAAATGAATGGGAGGACAAAAGAACAATAAAAAGAATCAATAAAACCAAAAGTTGGCTCTTTGAGAAAATCACTAAAATAGATGATGCACTAGCAAGACTGAGAATGAAAAAAAGAGGGGATGTAAATAAACAAAATCAGAAATGAGAAGGTATGCATTACCACAGACCCTATAAAATAAAATAAATCATAAGAGGATACTATGAACAGGTATATGCCAACTAACTAGACAACTGAGATGAAATGGACAAATTCCTGAAGAGCCTCAAACAAACTACACTGACTCAGGAAGAAATAGAATATCTCAACAACCAATTACAAATAAAGAGATTCAATTAGTCATCAAAAATCTTCTTACAACGAAAAGCCCAGGACCAGATAGCTTCAAAGAGGAATTTTATCAAACATTCCAAAAAGAACTAACACCAATCTTGCTCAAACTTTTCTAAAAAATTGAGGAAAAAGGAACTCTTCCTAACTAATTTTATGAAGTTAATATCATTTCAATACCAAAACCAAGCAAAGATGCTCTAAGAAAGGAAAATTACAGGTCAATCTCCCTAATGAACATAGATGCAAAAATTCTCAATAAAATGTTAGCAAATTGGACCCAAAAACACATTAAAAGAATTATACACCATGACCAAGTAGGCTTTATACCAGGAATGCAAGGATGGCTCAACACAAGAAAATTAATTAATGTAACGCAGCACTTCAACAAATCGAAAGGGAAAAATCACATGATCATCTCGATTGATGCTGAAAAAAGCATTCAACAAAATTCAGCAACTTTGTCTGATAAAAACAATCCAAAAGATAGGAATCAAAGGTAACTACCTCAGTATGATAAAGGAAATATATGAAAACCCCCTAGCCAGCATTGTACTTAATGGAGAGAGACTGAAAGCTTTCCCCCTAAGAACAGGAAAAGATGAGGATGCCCACTCTCAACACTATTATTAAACATTGTGCTAGAAATTCTAGCTAGAGCAATCAGGCAGGATGAAGAAATAAAAGGCATCCAAATTAGAAAGGAAGAAGTAAAACTCTCATTATTTGCAGATGATAAGACTCTATACTGAGAAAATCCTGAGAAATCTACAGTAAAGTCACTTGAGCTAATAAACAAATTCAGCAAGGTGGTGGGATAAAAAATTAATGTGCAAAAATCAGTAACATCTCTATACACTAGCAATGACTTAGCTGAGGTGTTAGTTAAGGAAAAATATCCAATCAAATCAGCAACTAAAAGAATCAAGTACTTAGGATTGAACTTAATTTAGGGATGTAAAGTATTTGTACACAGAAAACTACATAACATTGCTAAAAGAAATTGAAGGAGATCTAAATAGGTGGGAAGACATTCCCTGCTCATGGATAGGAAGGTTAAATATAGTTAAGATGTCAATTCTACCCAAATTGATCTACAGATTCAACACAGTAACAATCAAAATTCCAACAACCTACTTTGAAAATTTGGAAAAGCTAATTACCAAATTCATCTGGAAGGGAAAGAGACCCTGAATAGCTAAAAGCATCCTAAAAAAAAAGAATGAAGTGGGAGAATTAATATTCCCTGACTTTAAAACTATTACAAAGCCACAGTGATCTAAACAGCATGATACTGGCAAAAAGATAGAACATTGACCAATGGAATCAAATCAAGAGTGCAGAAATAGACCAGCAAATCTATGGTCAACTGATATTTGACAAGGCCCTCAAATCCTCTGAACTTGGAAAAATTGTCTTTTCAATAATTGGGCATGGAGGAATTAGATATCAATAGACAAAAGAATGAAAAAGGACCCCTGTCTAACACCTTACACAAAATTTAACTGACAGTGGATCAAACACCTAAATTTAAGAACTAACACCATAAAGGTTCTAGAAAAAAATTTAGGGAAGCATCTTCAAGACCTAGTAACAGGAGGTAGCTTCCTAAACTTTACATCCAAAGCACAAGCAACAACAACAACAACAAAATAGATACATGGGAGCTCCTCAAAATCAAATGCTTCTGCACCTCAGAAGACTTTTTCAAAAAGGTGAAGAGACAGCCAACTCAATGGGAGAAAATATTTGGAACTCATGTATCAGTCAAAGGTTTGATTTTCTGTATATGCAAAGAAATCATACAACTCAACAACAAAAGATAAAACAACCCAACTATAAAATGGGCTAAGATAAGAATAAGCATTTTTTTGAAGAGCAAATAGAGATGGCTCAAAAGCACATGAAGAGCTGGTCATTTTCATTGGATATAAGGGAAATGCAGACCAAGACTAGAATGAGATTCCATCTGAAACCTACAAGAATGGCTGCTATTAAACAAACAGGAAACTATAAATGTTGGAGAGGATGTGGAGATACTGGGACACTTATGCACTGCTGATGGGAATGTATAATGATGCAGCCACTATGGAAGGCTGTTGGCAGTTCCTTAGGAAAGTAAATATTTCCCTATGACACAGCAATTACACTGCTTGATATATACCCAGAAGAGCTAAAAACAATGACACAAACAGACATTTGCACGCTGATGTGCACAACAACATTATTCACAATCATCAAAAGATGGAAACAAACCAAATGCCCATCAACAGAGGAGTGGATCAACAAAATGCGGTATATTCTTACAAAGGAATATTATGCAGTTGTAAGAAAAAAGTGATTTCCTGAAGCACATGACAAGATGGATGAGGCTTGAGGCATAATGCTGAGTGAAATTAGCCAGACACACAAGGATATATACTGCATGATTCCACATACAGTGGAATAATAATCCACATATAGTGGATTATGACCAGCATAAAGGTATAATCACAGGCTTATAATGTAGGATATAGGGAACTTAGAGATACATAGAAGCTAGAAATGAATGAATCATTAGGTAATGAGGTTGAACTCCAACATAAGTGAATAGATAGGAGTGAAGGTGGTTCTCTAGTGGGTCTGCAAGTAATAGTACCATATTGAAGATGAACAAGATTTAAAGGGGTTGTATAGACCTACATATCTCACTGATCAACGCTAGAAATATAAATTAGTTCCTGCAAGAATTACTTCGAAGATATGATTCTTGTACAAATAGTGTTTAAGTTCAGGGCACAGTGGGAAAACTGCTATTGTATATTCTAGCTAAGTTCAAAAGGAAACCATCAGCACTACTACAGCAATAGCAGAGGTAAATAAGGGTGAGACAATGGGGATTAAGAGGAGGTTTAGAGTTCCTATTAGGCAAGGATGTGTTTATTTGTTTTCTTTCTCTTAGGAACAATGAAATTATCTAAAATTGAGAATGTTGATGGACTGTGGGCTTTGGGCCCTATACATGAGGCCCAAAGAATGCAGGTGGCTGAAGGATGCACAGATGGAGAAGTAGATCTGTGAACGATGGTGTATACTTATGGACAAAGGTTGTGCTGCTACAAGAAGGAACAAAGTTGTGAGGCATGCAACGATGTGAATGAACATGTGGGACATTTGATGAGACAAAATAAGCCAGAAACAAAACAACAAAAATGGTATGATCACCTTTAGAAGATTCTTGTAAGAAAACAGTTGCCTAGATTGTAAGCTTTTAGAAGAGACACATTAAGTCCAGAGTGGTGATAATTATTTCTGGATTTTGAGAAGGTGTTTTATATATATAACCTGATATTTGAGGTAAGAACTAAGTTGAACAGGTTGGGGTTAAAGTAATTCAGAACATAGAGATAAGGAAGACAGTGTCTATATTTTAGAACCACACATTCTCTTTGAGACCACTGGAATAAAAGTTTTATTTGGTCTGGAATTGAAATGTTTGTGGTGTATAATCTCATTCAACCTATCTGTATAGATCACTTGAACTATTGAAACACAGGGAGCACGAATAAGAAAGAGGTCACTTAATCCTGTATAAATTATTGTAATGCCTGGATACATCCTATAGTATGTTAAGCAGATAATTTTAAAGTATTGGCAAAGTCCCCTGAGGGACGGGAGAAAGAATATAGAACTATTAAACCTTACCATCAGGGAATCCCCTGATACTGTGTCAGACTTTAGGGACACCCAAATCAATAGGCCATGCCCTTGATCATGAGGCTTACTCTTGTGAAACTTATGTAGGTAGCAGAGAAGCATAGACTACCTATGGGCATGCCTAAAAGTTACTTCTGGAGGACCTCTTTTGATGCTTAGATGTGGCCTCAGTCTCTCTAATCCCAACTCTGGAAATGTAATAATTGCCCTCCCCACTATGTAGAACTTGACATCTGGACTCCCAGGGATGAATCTAGATCTGGCACTGTGGGATCAACAGTTACATCCTGACCAAAAGAGGGAAAAGAATGGTAACTAGCATAGTGGCAGAGAGAGTTCAAATAGAGTTGAGAGGCTACCCGGGAGGTTGTTCTTATGCAAGCTTCAGTTAGACCTTGCTATCTATCATAACCTGGCAACCCCCAACCAGGACGCTCCAGCCAAGCCTAAAGAACACTTTCGACAATATATAAGATTCCACAAGGGTTCCAGGCACTAGAGTAACTTTCCAGGAACCAACAGCCTCCAGATGGTCCAGATAAGTCCTGGAACCTAGTCCAGCCTCTCCAGAACATCAGATAGTTCCATCTCCCTACCCAAAATAGTGACAGACCCTTCCAATATGAAAAATTTAGACTCTCCATAGCCCAAAACCCCTAAAGAGAGGGATGGAAAGATGAAAGTTGATGGTGGAGTTATACATAGAAGATGGGATTTAACAAATGAATATGAATGCTGAGTCATTAAATTGATATCTCTTTTACAGATATGCTCTTTTAGAGCAGCTAGAAGTAAAAACCTAAAAATGTGGAATGTCAAACTCTGAAATATGTTCTACAACTAATTGTGGTGCTGTGCTTTGAAATTTATAGCTTTGTTTACATAGGTTATTTTTCACAAAAAAAGAAGGGAAAAAAGTTGATTGTGATGATAAAAATATTTAAGCCCTCTAGCCTCCCATATTCTGGAGAAGCTAGATTCAAAAATATGAGAGGATCATATGGTAGCCCACAACAAACTCTGGGATCTGTCCTGTAACTATTTGTTGAAGAGTGCTTTGAAAACTATCGACTTTTTACTTCTTTGCTTTGTATATATGTTATACTATACAATAAAAACATTAAAAATAAAATAAAACTATAATAACAAGTAAAAGAAATAGGCTAAAATGAACAACTACAGTAACAAGTAAAGGGAATATTCCAAAATGGCAACTTTAATAACAAGGAAAAGAAATACATTGTTGGTTCTTTGCTTAGAGCCAGCAGTGACAGCATGGTTCATTTTAATTGCTGTCATCACCATTACATTTTCAGTTTTAATCAGATGACAGATGGAAATACAGGGAAAAAAAAAACTCAAAAATTGATATACTGTCCCAGTGCATGGAATCCAAACAACGATAATGGAAATATTCTTTACTGTTTAATATGGTAGCCAGTAGCCGATATGGTAACTGTGGCTATTGAATATTTGAAATGTGGCTAGTGTAATTGAAGAAATGAGGTTTAAATTTTATTTAACTTTGATTAACATAAATTTTCCAGCCACATGTGGTTAGTGGCTTCCATATGATACATTGTAGCTCTAGATGATCTCATCCATTCCTAATGATGGCTTTCAAGTTATTCCTCTCAAATTTCTGAATATATCCAATTCCTTGGTAGACATTTCCAGTGGATATCTAAAAGGCATCTCAGCCTTAACCTAGTTTTCATACACAAATTAATGTCTTCCTTAGTATTGCCCATCTTCCCTAAGCATACCTCTGTTTAGACTTTTCGCTCAGCATGAAAAGATAGTCATTCTCAACTCCTCTCTTTCTCCTATACTTCTTAAAAAAGTACATCAAGTATTCATGTAAGTTTTTCCTTCGAAATCTCTGAACATTTCACCAAATCTAGAATTACACACTAGTCCAAGTGACATTCATTTTTTGCCAGGACTTCAGAAATTCCTTCCTAACTCATCTCCTTCTTTCCACTTTGACCCCCTGCGGTCTGTCTTTCCTACCAGTATTCTCTATTTCTCTTCCCAGATCTCCATTCCAGCTTCAACAGATGACTAGAGGCCATGAGAATAGGCCAATTAGAATCTTTTGTGGGACTTCTGAACTGGTTTCTTCTGCCTAGAATGATCTCCCTCTGATATAACCATGTTGATACCTTGACTTAATCAAATTCTACCTTTTTCAATGTTTTTTTTAAATTGTGAAATATAACATATATACAAAAAAGCAATACATTTCCAAGAACATTTTAACAAGTAGTTAGAGAACAGATTTTAAAGTTTGGTATGAGTTATAGTTCCATGATTTTTCACTTTTTTTCCTGTTAGCTGCTCCAAGACCCTGGAGATCAATAGAAATATCAATATAATGATTCAGCAGTCACACTCATTTGTTAAATCCTGTCTTCTCTGTTATATCCCTCCTTCTCCTTAAACAACATATGTACGTAAAATCAATAAATTTCAAAGCACATCACAACAATTAGTTGTAGAACAGATTTGAGAGTTTAGTATGAGTAACAATATCACAATTTTTGGTTTTCATTTCTAGCTGCTCTAAGGTATTGGAGGTTAAAATAAATATCAATATAATGATTCAGCACTCATACTCATTTGTTAAACCCGACCTTTTACTCCACCATCATCTGTGATCTTTCTCGCACTCTTTAGGGGCATTTGAGCTATTCACGTTGTAACTTTTTCATGCTGTAAGGGACTGTCAATTATATGGGATGGGGGATAAAACTACGTGACATTCTGGAAAGGCTGGTTCCTCTGCATTTCAGGACTTATCTGGTACAGGGACCCATCTGGAGTTTGTAGGTTTGGAAAGTTACCCTAGTACTTGGAACCTTTGTAGAATCTTATATAATGCCCTTAGTATTCTTTAGGATTGGCAGGAATGGTTTTGTTTGGGGGTTGGCAAGTTATGATAGGTAGAAATGCCTAACTGAAGTGTGCATAAGAGTGACCTCCAGAGTAGTATCTCAACTCTATTTAAACTCTCTCAGCTTATTTGTTGATCTTCTTTTCCTCCTTTTTGTCAGTATGGCGTTGTTGATCCCATGGTGCCAGGGCAAGCTTCATCCCTAGGGGTTATCTCCTATGCCACCAGGGAGACTTTCTTCTCTAGACATCATGTCCCTCATAGTGGGGAAGGCAATGGTTTCACTTGCAGAGTTGGGCTTAGAGAGAGAAGGGCCACATCTGAGCAACAAAAGAGGTCCTCTGGAGGTGATTGTTAGGCATACCTATAGGTAGGTGTCTAATTAGTGTCTAATTAAAACTTATTTTAATAGCATTTGAATATATTTTATGTATGAGATTAATGAAGTTTACGTGCTTTTTTCAGTTTTATACAATGCATTGGTAAGGTTTTATAAACCAACATTTTTAGACTATTAGGTAGAGAGGACTACATTTCAGAAAAAAGATCTCCATGAAGAGGGTGCAAATATCATGCAGCTGTCACATATTTTGACATTTTAATCAATCAATTACACATGATTTTTCAGTCTTATACAAATAGGGCATTAATGATTCTTCACATTAAAAAAGTTGTAAATGAAATATATTTTGAAATAGATTTTACGTAAATATGCAAATACTTTGGATGACCAATATAGAACTAGGTTTCTATATCTATTGATGATTTACACATAATTAAGGAAGAAAGAAAGATGTAATGAGCTCGGTATATACCAGCATGATAATGGGTTTTCAAAAGTGTTTATTCCTGCAAAAAATTTTCTGTTAGTAGGATAGATTTTGCTGTACAAAATAGACAAATATACACCCATCAACTACTGTACATTGATTAGGAACAGTATATTTTGTGCCAAAGAGCATTAATTGTTCATTTGTGGCAGGCACATCAGTGGCTTTTACTGGCAGGCATTTAATGAAAGGAACAAATATGTGTGCTGCGAGGCTCCAATTCCCACTTCAACCAAAAAAGCTCCATATTTATCAGGTCTGTATATTGCACACTCAAAGACAGTTTCCTTTTGTGGCCAAATAACGTTTTTAAATTTATTGCTCTTAACAAAAACAGAAGGAAAATCCTCTACAAAAGGGTGGTTCAAGTCAATGAATCATTTAATTAGATTGCTACCATCTCACATAAATCTCTCCACCTCTGCATGCTGGTTTTATATTAGTCATTAAAAACAAGAAGTCAAACAAACTAAAGCATCTTTGCTCTTAATCTTTTTTCATTAGAAGTTAAAATTATAGAAAGCTGAAATATGTGATATGACAATGAAAACATTTTATGAAGGAAAGAAAAACAAGATTTAAGCCCCATGTTAATTATTTTTACGTATATAATTTATATACATATATTCTATCTATTCTATTAGATAATTAACAGAAATTCAAGCTTAAACGTCATCAGCTGAATTGTGTGTCCAGCAAGTTCAGTAGAGCAATGGATTCCAGGGAAGGCAGGTTCAGAAGTACAATAATGGTGTCAGGAATATGTGCTGTTTTAAAGACTTCTCAGGTGTGTTTTACTTAGATGTACTGTTGGCTTTATTTTGAGTCAGGTCTTGATTAAGTGGTAACAATGATGGTCACTAGCAGTTCTAGGATTGCGTTGGGTCTTTAACACTACACAGATCTTTAAAAAGCGAGCGCTGTACAAGTAATGAAGACTTTGCTAAAATTTTTTACTATATCTGAGCCTGTGTTTCCATCATGTATCACATAGCATCTGGCTCCACAGATTTCGTCCTTTGAAAGAAGGGTTAAATTCAAAATAAGTGAGAATTTAGGTCCCCTTTCCTGAAATATTTTGAAAGCTAAAATCTTTACATCAAGCTTGTTCACAATTTGCTCCCCAAATCATATGCTTCAGTTTTTCTTGATTCTAAAACATATATTTGTAGTATGACTCTCCATGACACGTCTGGGACTTAAACTCAGTGAGATTACTCTCTTCTAACTTTTTACTAAGAGTAACAAATTCAAAATACAAACAAGAGTGTTTATCATGTTAATTCTGCTTTCAGATGCAAGTAGATTTTCCTACCACGGAGACCAGAAATGGAGGCTTTTAAGATGTCCAGTGCTGACCTAGCCATTTCAGGTCCACTGAGTCTTTGCCTATAAAACCCTATTCACAACAAAATCACCATCTAGCTCACATAACCTTATTATGCACATACCTTTCTGTAATTACTTTTCCTGAGACCCCTGTTTCCTTTATTTTTCCATAGTTAACACTTAGACCCCATAGAAACTTACATAGCCAATTTGAGTAAAGGCTTTATTAATTGATAAAAAGAATAATATAACTATCTATAAAAACTTCTATTCTGCAAATTCTCATGGAATGTCTTTAGTATGGTAAGCCCCATACTGCATTGCATCCGTTTGGCTTTTTGTCTAGCATGCTCACTTCCGGAACTGCTTTTCCCAAAGAGTATACTTCTAGTCTCCATGAAATTTATAAAATTTCCTTTTGACTCTCAAATGCGGCTCCAGTAACTATCACACTCCTCTTTAAATACGGCTTATATCCTTTACACTATGAGGCCAGCAACTTAGCAGTCATGTTAGTGCTGTACTTAGGTATATATGGTGAATCAATTCAGCTTTGCTTTGGTCCTTACATTCTCAGTCTTGGAAGACATACTAAAAAATGTGTTCTGAATATAAGTTTTGTTATGAATATATAGTTAGTATATTACTTGTGAATATATTCTCCCCATCCCACTCCAACAGTACTTGATGCTGGGAATATATCACTATGAAATTCTTGGGGATAAAATTCCCTATTTTGTTTTCTACATTTAACAATATCTATAAATTGCATCAAAGCATACATGTCCAAGCCTAAGAGGCTTGGTTATTCCAATTCATGTTTATGGCTGTACTTAGCCACTCAGTATCCTTAGGCCTCAAAGAAGAAAGATATCTCATTATCCTTCACTTATCTCTAATATATCTGTGGCTCCCTGAATATTTCAGTTTCATTATTACCTAGAATACAGAGCAACAAAGGATAGACAGGTTTGGTACTAGGAGAATATGTGAGAAAAATTACTTAAAATATGACAAAAATCTTACTTGCATTCACTACAAAGATTCAAAGGTAAAACCACAATCTCCAGAATCATTTGTATTTTCTAAAAATCTTCTCAGAGGGCCACAAACATAAAATATATATCCACATGTATCTCACCATTAATTTATTCAAGAATTATACATAATATCTAGAGAGGTTTTGTGCAGATTCTGCTCTAAACAATGTTTTTTTAAAATTGGAATTGAGAATCAGCAAAGCTTATTTGAGTTTTATTGCAAAACGATATATATTATACCATTCAAAGACATATTAATTGAAAATGGAATAAAATATAGAAAATTATAAAAACAAAAATCAACTTTATGCACAAATGAAATGTTATTTTGGTATTTTTCATTTTCACTTATATATACAAAAGACAAAAATACATATATAACAAAAATAGATTTTAGTCACTTAGATATTACCAGTACTTACAAATGATACCATATTTCAAAAGCTATGACTTTTCTAAACAACTCTTTAAATATAGCCAGACATCTGTTGCCTAGATGAGTTGTTAACATTTTCTGGATAAAGATATTTTCCAGCAAGCTATTCTGCTTTGAATTATTTAGTTTTGAACAAGATAACATGGATAACACACCAAGCACTATACATTCAACAAACCTCTGTTTTAAGTTACTCCCTAAGTACGGGTAAGGAAATATACATTATGGCTTCCTGCCATCTTATTTTTCCCCCCCAAATGGAAGAACATTCCTTTAGATTAGATTAAGAGTAATCTTCTGCCCTTTGAAAGATCCCAAATTCAGTCTACGAGAATTAACAGAGATTACTCCTTTGGGAGAGTTTAACTCTCTTGTACACTGAAAATAAGCTTGAATTAAAATTGTGCCAAGTACGTGTTTTACCCATAAGCTGGTAGAGACAATTCCATTCCTCCAAAACACTAACTGCATTATTTCCAGAATGAAAACATAAATTATTTTGCTAATTGCTTAAAGAAAATATAAGCATGTATGGACAATTAATGTAAAATGAAATGTGCACATTTTTCCTAAATCAATTTCTTAAGTATCTGTTCTTCTTAGTGCCATAATTTATATTTTGTATTTTTTAATGGGTTTCATTGTTAAATATAACATATATACAAAATAGGCTTGGCCTATTTTCTTGGGAGTCCTCAATGGCTGAGTCTCAAAGGACTGCACTAATGCTTTTTGATTTTCAGCCCACTAGAGTCTGAGCATTATCTTGGTTTAACATTATGCTACACAGAATTGCAAGGCCTCATTCCTCTTCTGGACTATAAGACTTTTGGGTTATTTAAATGAGCTATCCAGAAAGGTTGATTTAGATTGTGTTCTCAACCTAATGAACTTCTGTGCCTCTGTTCTCTTCTAGTAGGTGAAGATCTAGAGTACATATTCTATCATCTTTTATCCTGTACTCTGCTTTACATTAGTCCAGCCAGATTGGCTTTATTTTTATCTCTAATTGAGGTCTAATCTCTTTTCTCATTAAGGTAACTGTTATTGTATATACCTATGCTGACTTTCAGGCCTATAGCATCCATTTCTGAGCTTAGGTGTCACAGAGTTACTCAAAGTTCCAGGGAAATGCATGCTGATACATATATAGCTCAGAGTCTCAGAATCTTACAAGCTCAGAATAAGTGTGTCTGCTATACGGGCTTACAGTACGAGTTCCAATTTTTTACAGGTATTTTATGAAAGAGACCTTAGTATATTTGTTCTTTTGTTTCTGGCTTATTTCGCACAACACATTGTCCCCTAGGTTTATTCAGTTTCTTGTTGGCCTCTTTACAACCTTTCTTTTTATAGCCACACAATATTCCATCATATAAATGTATCACAGTTTGCCATTCTGCTCTCAATCATTGTACCCTTTGGTTCCCTCCATCTATTGGGCATCGTTTCTTACATGTACTTTCATTTTGCTGAACAATCATCAGCACTCTCAATTTTAGAAAATTATCATTGGTCCATTGTGACAAAGAACCATCAAAAATAGCCTCACCAAATATCAAATCATAATCACCCCTTATCAGTTGCCCCCCCCAATTAATTGCCCCTGGTAGTACTGTGGTACTGTTGATGCTGTTCTGTTAATTATTGGCCACAGCATGCATTTTTAGTTTTCCCCCATACCCCTCTACTATTCAATCTTTTTCCAATATTAAACCTTTGAAATAGTTTATATGAGAACTTCTTCATAATTATAGATTTAATCAGTGGGATACATAGCACTATACATACCCTTTCAATCATATTCACCTTCAATATGGAAATCTTAGTCATAACTGCACAAATTAGTTACTGTCACTTCTATCCATTCCCTTGCATTTACGTTCAATCGCATTGTGTAGCCTTTCCCTCGTCTCTAGCTTTTTGTATCTCTAGTCTTCTATATTCTACAGTGTAACCTCTATAATTACCTTCACCAGAGTGAACAATCATCAGACTCACCCTTCTCTCACCATCCTGATCCCCCCTACACCTCTCTCCTCCACAAGAAACATCGAAAACTCTCTTCAATTACTCACCATCCGGGACTGCAGTCCTGGTCATTCTCTTCCTGTTCCCTAGTTTGTCCCATAGAGCAGAGGTGAATTCTGTCCACCCAACTCTGCCATCTTCCTGGAAGTTCTCCAGGCTTTCTTTTTACATTCAGTAAGACAGAGAGAGAGAGAGAGAGAGAGAGATCTTGCTTTTAATAATAATAGTATAGTGTATATTATAGTTGTTAAATGTTCTATAATGAGTGTTTAAATGAAAGGCATTTGATCAGGTACATTCAAATACCCTAAACCCCTTAATTTGCACAGTTTTTGTCCACCCAAGAGATGTTCTTTATACAAATATATTATAAAAATGTACCATTCATCAACATTTAAAATAAACCTGCTGTTAAGTGAAGGAAAAACTACTATAATGGCAAAACACATTACAGAAAGTACCAATGAATGAGTCTAACACCAGCTTATTTCTCTTATACTTATTTCTAAAATTCTATGCAATTCAAAACACGAGTGATGTACCTGTAAAATACAAGGTACATCAAATTTTACTGATGAAATATATCCTATAATTTATGTTATTTGTTTGTAGATGCTCCAAATCCACTTCAAGGAAAACAATATTCATGTGTAAGTTATATTGCTATTAGTAACTGCCATGGTCAGGTTCATGTGTCAACTTGGCCAAGTGGTGGTGCCTGTTTGTCTGGTTGGGCAAGCGCTGGCCTCTCTGTTGCAATGAGGACATTTCATAGAATTAGATCATGATCACGTCAGCTGCATCCACAGCTGATTCCATTTGTAATCAGCCAAGGGGCGTGTCTTCTGCAATGAGTGATGCTTAATCTAATCACTGGAAGCTTTTTAAGGAGGATTCAGAAGAGACAGGCTCTCTCCTGCTTCGGCTGCCAAGCCTCTCCTATGGATTTCGTCCAGACGCTCCATCAGAATCATTGGCTTCACAGTATGCCCTGCATATTTTGGACTCTGCATTCCCGCAGTCACATGAGACACTTTTATAAATTTTATATTTGCACGTGTTTCCTTTCCATTCTGTTTCTCTAGAGAACCCTAACTAATACAGTAAACTTATATACTGAATTTCTAGATAAGAACATATTTCATAAAAATAGGTTTCAAAGATGTGAGGAATTTTAAAAGAGAATCAGCATGATTTTGAGGTATTTATTTTCTTTTTTAAATGGTGGTAGGTTTTGTTCTTAAGGGAATATTAATCTATCTGGGAAAAATATGATACTAAATGAGGTAGAAAACTGAGTGTATATATATATATTTTTTTCCCCCCATGGGCAGGCACTGGGAATTGAACTCAGGTCTCTGACATAGCAGGCAAGAACTCTGTTGCTGAGCCACTGTGGCCTGCCCAGAAAACTGAATATATTTTTAAATGATATCAATGCATGGAAGCATTTTATCTTTTGAGTTCTAACCTGTTATTTAAAGATTTAACATTCAGTCAATATATACGTTTACCTATTCATGATTTTCCCACTGATAGTAACTTTTTGATAAAAGCAAAATTTTGTAAGTTTTGAATTATGAAATCAAAATCGTTAGACAATCATGAATCACATTCCCTATATATATAAAGCTATAATCTAGTGGGTTTTTAGAATTTTGTTATGATATATTGATTTATAAAAAAAATCAGGGAATTACTAGATTTGTATCTGCCATTTGTATTTCTGAAAAACACTTATGAGCTGATCCACTCTAAAATTTCCTCATCCCAATATTGTATATACTTTCTTGGAAATTTCATTGCCTAGTAGGCTTAGACTTATTAGTTATTGGCTGTCTATAGTGTTTCTTTAAGTGAGAATGGTACGCTTAGACTCTAGAAACATGTTTTTATTTCATTGTAATAAAGTAGGACTAATCCTAACTTCCAAGGAGAAATTATCTAGATTCAACATTACAGCAAAGAGAAGGGATTAATGGCATGTGCAATGATTTGATTTCATTATATATTGTTGAACAGCCCAAATTGAGAACCAGACTTGTTTTATATGGCAAGTCCATCACAGATACTGATTGCTGACACTTATTGAATGTAATTATATACCAAGTCCTCAGGTCCAGCTTTAAGTTCTTTATATATGTTGACATATTATATGTTCACAATACCTATGATGTAGGTCGTATTATAATAATTTTTATAGAATAGGAAACTGAGGTAGGGAGATACTAAGTAACTTACAAAGATCACAAACCAGGAAATGTTGGAACCATAATTCAAATTGAAGATCGGGATCCGGAAACCAGGCTGTTTATTATTATACTACTCTGTCTGCAGAGTTCAGCTCCTGTGGTATTACTAAGAAACTGTCAGATTGACAAAACCCTATCTCCTACCTTAAAAGTGCTTAGGAAGAGTGCTTATACCACATTTCCTCCCTATTCTCCAACAAATCATTTATTTTATTTTTTTTGTGTGACTTCTATCAACCTTTGCCTTTTCACTTTATTTTGTTCTTAGAGGAGGCTCACACTTCTTTCTCTGACCTTGTTCTTGAATATTGACTCCAAATGACCAAAGCACTCTATCCACTCTACCACACAGAAAACAAAAATTCCTCGAGACCTTTTCACTTTTCTCTATTTCAACTATCATTGGTCCTACATAGTGAAAGCAAGAAGACAAGTGAGAATTTATGTTATCAATGTAATCATTTGTCACCTTTTGGAAACATCTGAAAAAGCATTTAGAGATGTCTTGGAGAAATATTACTTCTGCAAAGAGGAGAATGGTGCCAAATAGCACCATTCAGTTATTTCCGCTGCTGAAATGTACTTTATTTCTATTTCATCCAAAATATTTGCAATGAAGTTTAATAAATTCAAAGAAGAAAATTGTAGAAGTTATATCAAAGGGAGGGCTATATTCCACACATTATTTGCCATGTAGGACAATGACTGAGCTAAAGTCAGCTGTAGCCACAATTTAAAGTTGAACACTAAGATTATGGAGACCTCTTGAGCTGGAATTCAACATCCACAGGGCATTAAACAGTTATGTAACTCAAGGTTATTTCAGTTGCAAAAACCAAGGAGACCCCAGTTAACCTCTGAGTTCTATTTGACTTCTCATCTCACACTAGACCAAATGACTTTCAATAAATACATAATGAAGCTAATTAAACTGGATCATGTTGTTTCATCATCAATTTTTATGCATTCTTCAAGTGAACAAAATTAAAAGACAGATGATGTTAATAAATTGTCCTTAACTTTCTTCTCATTTCCTTATTTCCAAGCTTTTTGACCTTGCTTACATGGTGCAATTGATGTGTAGAGGGATTAGAGGTGAATCTCCAGCTTTAGCCACACTCTTGAATATATCCACATCTTTTCTGGATATATTTACCTCAATGGCATGCAATCTTTCCCATAATACATAAGAAACAAACAAAGAAACTTCCATCTTAAATTTTTGTGTTCCTTGTACTCATAAGTTTCCCACCAATCCAGTTATCCAAGGTAGAAAAATTAAGAATATCCTTTACCTTGTTACCTCTTTCATTACCCACATTTAATTGGTCACTATATTGAAAAAATTATCTTGGGCAGGCCACGGGCAGAGTTCTCACCTGCCATGCTGGAGACTGGGGTTCGATTTCCGGTGCCTGCCATGAAAAAAAAAAAGGAAACTATATTTTAAATAGAGACAACTCTTCCTATCTGCACTTCCATCTTTATATGTTGCCTTTCCAACATCAATCAATGCTTTTCTTCTCAATTATATTAAATTTATCACGCAGATGAAAACTGTACTGGTTTGAAAGGAAGCATGCCCCCTAGAAAAGTCATGTTTTAATCAAAATACCATTTCATAAAGGTAGAATAATCCCTATTCAATACTGCATGTTTGAAACTATAATCAGATCATCTCCCTGGATGATGTGATTTAGTCAAGAGTGGTGTTAAACTGGATTAGGTAATGACATGTCTCCACCCATTGGGTGGGTCTTGATTGGTTTATTGGAATCCTATAAAAGAGGAAACATTTTGGAGAATGAGAGATTCAGAGAGAGCAGAGAATGCTGCAGCACCACGAAGCAGAGAGTCCATGAGCCAGTGACCTTTGGAGATGAAGAAGGAAAATGCCTCCCGGGGAGCTTCATGAAACAGGAAGCCAGGAGAAGAAGCTGGCAGATGATGCCGTGTTTGCCATGTGCCTTTTCACTTGAGAGAGAAACCCTGAACTTCATCGGCCTTCTTGAACTAAGGTATCTTTCCCTGGATGGATGTCTTTGATTGGACATTTCTATAGACTTGTTTTAATCGGGACATTTTCTTTGCTTTAGAACTATAAACTAGCAACTTATTAAATTCCCCTTTTTAAAAGTCATTCCATTTCTGGTATATTGCATTCCAGCAGCTAGCAAACTAAAACAAAAAGCTACCACATGAATTAAAAGTCTACCATATTTCTACCCTGACAAAAACAATTCTGACTTAAAATAGGTATTGACGTCTACATATAGAAATATTTATATATATATGAGTAGAACCACAGGTTAACATACACACATGAATTTTCTTGCTCTGGGAGCAAAGATGGCTTATAAGTAACTACTCTTCCATAGCAAAAAGCACATGTAACCCCAAATCTTTGTTCCTAATACCATTTTCAATAAAAGAAACAAGAGTTCCTTGAAGAAACATGACAACTAAATATCATATTCTGAATGGAATCTGGAACACAAAATAAATATTAAATTAAATCTAATGATATCTGAATAAAGTCTGAACTTCAGCAGTTAATATCAATAAGGTTCATTAATTATGCAAATGTAACATACTAAGGTAAGATGTTGCCAATGGGATATATGGCGACTCTGTACTCTGCAATTTTTTTGTAAATCTAAAACTATTCGAAAATTTAAAAGTTTATTAGGATTAAAAGGAATTGTGAGATACTTCTGAATATAGATGCAGAAGAAATGTCCTGTTCACTTTAATCATTTTGTCTGCAGTAAAAAATAGAATAAAAGACATGAAACATACAATCAGAAGCTTCAGTGAAATAGCTATAAACTGAAAACAAAGATCATACAAATAACCAGAAAATATTATTGCAATGATATGAGGAAAGCAGGTACTGTCACCACATATGAATTTCCAGAACTCCAGGAAAGAGGTTTTACCTTAAAGTATGATACAGGTGAAAATTGATTTTAATAACTTTGATAAAGATAGCAAAAGATAGGGGTATGGGTGGCAAGAAAAATTTGAGAATAATTAAAAAGCTTCCCACAAACAAAAACCCAGGATTCAGATGAATCCTCCCGAAACTTTAAAGCCTATATAATACCAATTTTTCAAATTTCTTACAAAAATTTACTCAGTGTTATCTACCCCAGAAATACAAGTTTTGTTAAACATCTGAAATTTAATTAATGAAATGCATTACATCAATAGAATAAAGAACCTAAAACACATGATCATTTCAACAGCCACATAAAAACATTTGACAAAATCCAGCACCCATTCATTATATATATAAAAAAAAATCAACAACAACAAAAAAATGGATCTTTCTCAAACTGATAAAGGACATCTACATAAAACTTATGGCTAATAGTATATTTAATAATAAAAGATTAAACACTTTTACCTGTGATCAGAAACAATTGATAAAACACTATCCAGAAAACAAGAAAAAAGAGAAGCTATGACTTCCAATATTAAGAATGAAAGAGGGCATGTTACTCCTGATCCCACAGACATTAAAAGGATTACAGGCCTTTACAATGAAAACCTCCATGCACATAAACTTGATAACTTTGATTACATTTAGCAACTCTTTAAAAACACAAACTACCAGAATTACTCAAGAAGCAATAGATAACATAAATATTTATCAATTAAAGAAATACAACTTGCAGTTAAAAAGTTTCCAAAAATGACAAGTCCAGGTCCTGTCAGTTTTGCTGCAATTTCTACCAAACATTTAAGGAAGAAGTAATAAAAGAAAAATTGTGTACAGAATACACAATTCCTACAATTAAAAAAAAATCATTTGTATATTTTCTCTAGTCTTATCATGGTACAGAAGCTGGCCATAACTTCATTTATCATCTGACACTCAGAAGCACCCACTCTGGACAAATATTTGGCCAACATATTTATGTTCGCTGAAATTATTGTTAGCTCCAGAATTCAATCACCCCTGAAATATTTTGACATTTTACTTTTCCTGGTTAACAGTTACCTCAGAAACTGACCACAGATTGTGTCAGAGAAGACTAGGAAATAATTCAACATCAGTTATATATAGTATTTGTCCTAGTTTGCTAGCTGCCAGAATGCAACACACCAGAGACGGATTGGCTTTTAATAAAAGGGGATTTATTTTGTTAGTTCTTCAGAGGAAAGGCAGCTAACTTTCATCTGAGGTTCTTTCTTACATGGGAAGGCACAGGATGGTCTCTGCTGGCCTTCTCTCCAGGCCTCTGGGTTCCAACAACTTTCCCCGGGGTGATTCCTTTCTGCATCTCCAAAGGCCTGGGCTGAGCTGCGAGTGCTGAGATGAGGTACGCTGAGCTTCTTGGGCTGAGCTATGTTGAGCTCCCTCATTTAGGCACCAGCCAATTAAATCAAACAGCATTCATTGCAGCAGGTATGCCTCATAGCTGACTGCAGATGTAATGATCAACAGGTGAGGTTCATGTTTCATTGGCTCATGTCTGCAGCAACAGAATTAAACACCTTCATCTGGCCAACTTGACAACTGAATCTAACTACCACAGTATTATAGCATAATCTTTCTTCAAGGGTACAGAGATGTCACTTCACCCAGGGGGCATTGTGTACGTGAAGCAGTTGAGGGTGAGTATCCACCCCTATATTCTGTGGTAGTTATTCCACAGGCATGGATAGGTTGTTCTTTTCCCAGTTTATACAAGTTTTGGAATATTTGTGTGAGTGGGTTGCCTGTTGATTTTTTCCCTAAGAACTCTGTGACTAATTAACCATAATCTGAGTTTTCAGCATGCATATACTTGCTGAATTCTGATTAGTATGCTTATGCCACTGTCTCTTATAACCTTATAACCTTCTGCAATGATCAGTTAAATATAGTCAAATGAACTTAGGTATTTCAGTCTCTCCACATTTCTGTTGATGCCAGAAACCTTTTGCAAATTCAGTCCTTCTTCTCTACATTTCCAACTTGAAAAGAAAAAAAAAATCTACAAAATATAGTTTTATTATTTTTTTAGCGTGTTTGATATTTCACTACCAATTTATTCTCCATGCCATGAAGGGTAGGGGTGTCTTCTGGGTTCTTCGGGACTGTTGTCTATGATACACTTAATTCAGAATTCTGGTTAAGTTTGTATCACTAAATCCACTATTAATAAGTTTTGGGAGCAAATACATTGACCCCAGAGTATCAATTTCAGTAAAACAAGGCTTCAGGTGTTAAAGGGTGTTTGTTAGCTGCTTGTTTGTTTTAGTCCTTACCAAAAACTATGTGCCTCTAATATTTTAATCCAGAGTATAAATGTGTATCATTGTCTTTTATCACATTTGGATGCAATACTCAAATCCAAGTGTTTTGCTTTGTTAATGCTGTCAGAAAGACAATATACCAGAAATCGGCCAGCTTCTATAAAGGGAATTTATTAAGCTACAAGTTTACAGTTCTAAGGCAATAAGAATGTCCAAATTCAGACACCCAGATATAGATACCTTGATTCTAGAAAGGGCTGATGACGTTCGGGATTTTTCTCTCAGCTGGGAGGACACATGGCATTTTCTGCTAGTTTTTTCTTCTGGTTTCTCATCTGAAATGGCTTCCCTAGGGGCTTTTTCTTTCTGCATCTCCAATTGACTCTGTGTGTATCAGTTCTGAAGCTTTTTCCAAAATGGTTCCCCTTTAAAGGACTCTAGTACGTGACCCATTTTGAATGGGTAGAGACACATCTCCATAGAAACCACCTGATTGAAAGTTCTCACCCACAATTAGTGGGTTAATTCCATGAACCGACTGCATCAAAAAGGTCCCACCCTATAATATTCCATCAGGATTAAGGAACATGGCTTTTCTGGGGTACATAATAGCTTCAAATTGGCACCCACGCATCCTATGCTTTTCTATTTTCTATGCTTTTCTATTTTCTGCTGTTTAACTGTTTTGACCAATTTCCTAGTGTCCTCACTTCATTAGCAAATAATAGAAATAAGTTCTGGGTAACAAGATACTAATTATTATTACAAATCAAAAGGCTACCAGAAAATTCTCAAAACTTAATACCTGGATGTCAATGTTTTAGGTAAAAGAGTAATTGCAGTAAGCTTCTGGGTTTCCATAAGCAAAAATCAGGAAATGTCTGTTTACAGGCATTGTCTAGACCACATGAGGTCTTCTGGGATTTCATTAATTTCTGCTGAATTGCTCTTGTCATTTATTGCCGCTTGTACTCATGAATTAGGATACACCGAAAGAAAAATGGCTGCATTTGCTCATCTGGAAATTCAAGACAAGCCCAGGTCCATTCTGAACAGTTGCCTTCTCATCATTTCTGTTTCAAAAATTGATTCCTAGGAAGAATCACCTGGAGTTCAAACTCTAGACATAACTTTGTGTCAATTCTACTTTATTCTCTCCATATCATGGTAGACTTGCCAGGGAAATGGAAGTCCACGCAGAACCATTTTTCTGGTATTCTCTTACAACTGATCTCAGATTTTTAAACAGTTTTTCTGATGGTAGCACTACATTCATGACTCGCAATGATTTTATCCAAGTCTAATCCCCTTAAAAATATTTCTACTGGCTGTTCCAAGCCCTGGTAAGACACTTACTCCCTTCCATGTCCCAGGATTTACCTTATATTTTCTTTTAACTAGGCATAACCATATTATAATAAAACTTCTACTCAGTTATTATGGGAGGGTCAAAATAGCTACCATTTATGTAATTATGTGATCTTATTAACTTTCAATTAAATAAATGAAATAACTTCTATTGAAGTTCTACAATTACTATGGCTTCTTTTATTAGTTAACTTGCACTGCTCTTTAATTCATGAGCATACTAGTGTCATTGTTATGATACAATTTTCACAGTCCTCATTTCTAATTGAGTTGAGCACTTTCAAAAATATATCCTGGGTTTTTACCACTTTTGTAAGGATTATAGTTAAATTATCCCTTTAGATATAATAGCTAGAAGTCAGATCTGGGTGATTTATTCAAAGCAAGTTTATAAT
Source organism: Myrmecophaga tridactyla (assembly GCA_004026745.1). Classification (NCBI taxonomy): domain Eukaryota; kingdom Metazoa; phylum Chordata; class Mammalia; order Pilosa; family Myrmecophagidae; genus Myrmecophaga; species Myrmecophaga tridactyla. The sequence goes on along the minus strand of PVIY010023339.1, from coordinate 2,210 downwards.
GCTAACATTGGTGCCACAACTGAGCAAAGCTAGGAAACTATTTTCAAAGAAATGTAAATGTATTTTGATGCATTTAATATCATATTTATTCCTATCTCCATTATAACATGGAAGACCCAATAGATGACCCTTCCCTTTCCCCTCCCAATTCCTGAATTAAGAAATAAAATTAACTCTACAAATATAGAACTGAAACGGCAGCCTTATTACTGATGTCAAGTATACTGAAGAATGTGACTTAGATGTGAAGCTGAATGGACATGTTAGCCATTTGCTCTCCAGTCCAAACCTTGAAGAATTTCACTGAAGGGAAGCTTGATTCTGCAGAGGAGGTATTCTTTCCCAGATGACTGCTTCCAATGCACCAATTCTCCCAACACTTAAAATCAAGAAGCATAATTAAATGCCTTTACCATAAATGGGTATCTTTTCTACCTCTGTGGGAAAGAGTCAATGAATTTGTCCAGAAAGGAAAGAGTGGGAATGTCTCCTTTTTGAAAGAGGAAGGAGTGGTTTGTTGGCTTAGTAATGTATTAACTCCCTAAGCTTAAGTAGATTTCCCATAATTCTTTTTCTTTTATAATTCCAGTAAGGGTGGGATTCCTGAGAGATTTGGAGGATAAAGGGGAGCATCAGTCATTTTGTGACTCATACACTTTGTTTCTGACTTGCTGAATCACCTTGTGGGCTTGAGGCCGTGGCTGAGCACCTCTGGTATCTTCCTCTGGATCCTCCTTCACCTTTTGTGATGCCTTGGCCAGGAGTATGAATTAAGTTCTGTGGCAAAAGGTCCAGACCTTTGAAGGATACAATAGTCACCAAAGACACAAAGAACAAAAATTGACAAGGGTTCCTTTCCTCCTACATTGGGTTCCAGCCCATCCATGTGGCATCAACACCACCCTTGATTATTCCACTTAATATATCTTCCTTTCTTCATAGCCTAGACTGTCTACTTCAAGATCCAATAAGAGACACAGAGGCAGGAGCATTTAAGGTAGAGTTTAACAAGTTCCCATGATTTCTTAAGTCAATTACCTTAAGAATTTTTCTTTCCTAACATTCCCATGTTTCTGTTCCTTTACCTTATTGGGTCAAATCTTAAACCAATCTTTAACCAGGTATTGGTAGGAGAGCAATATGTCTATCAGTCTAGTCTCCCACCTTTTTAAATGTACAAACCCCTTACAAACTGTTTTTTATTTGTGGGTATTCCTGGGGCTCTTTTTGAGCAGTAGAAGTCTTTACCTCATGGGTTACATAATGAAATAATTTTATCTACTGCAACAGCTCATTAAACCCAAGCTTTAAAGTTCACTTCCTATTATGTTTGCCTTCCCAAATAATGTCTATTTGCAATGACCATTATAGCCATCGACATGTTCTGCAATGACATAAAATATATCCATAAATATATGCCAAAAATAGCATGTTAAAGACATGCCAACAAAAAATACCAGCACCATATAGGCACCAAATTTAATTATAACATTCCATTATCAAATTCCCAGGGAGAAATTAAAGTCTCAAAATTAAATCCCCTTGCAAGTGAAACCCCAAGGACTGAAAGGATTAATGGACAAAATCAAAGTCTTTTGATCATGTAATATAAAAGTCCAAAGGAATTAAAATCATCTCTCTTTTTTTTGTTCTGTTCAGTCTTAATCTTGATGACTCTATTTCTCCAGGGTAAAGTTGGCATTTCTTCATCATTATTCTCCAGGTTCAGGACCTAGAAGATGAATTAGTACAATGCCATGTCTCTGACATGATTCACTTGAAGTAAGCAGTAAAAATTACTAGGGAAACAATGATATCACATTGTGTTCTGATCATCTATTTATTTACTGAGAGAGCAAGTCAATCCCTACTCACTGCAGGCTAATTTATTTCCCTATCATACAATATTAATATCACCCAAGGTGAATATAGAGACTTAGTGGTATCTAACTTTAGGATGGTCAATGGAGAGCTCAGTTTTACTACTGACAGAATGCCAGTCAGTTTAAACATTGTTTACTTTCATGTCCTGAAAAATAAATTTAATTAGGGGAAATATACAAATATAAATTAATTTTGACCCTAGGCATTGAGTATATCCAAGAATAATCCTTCTAAATTGTAATGTCATCTTTCTTAGAAAATGGAATTTGAGAAATACTTTAAAAACTAAGACATTTGTATAGTGGCATTCCTAATCTCCAAGTCTT